>CM051238.1:141907779-142000279 GCA_027917425.1 Gastrophryne carolinensis
TGTCCTTTGTAATGTAACAGATCCTCTCTGGTGGTCCGGGATGCTCTACTGATCGCTTGTTGGATTATCCTATTGGGGTATCCGCGTTTTCTGAAGCGTTTCCCCATTTCTCTGGTTTCCTTTCTGAAGTCATCATCCCTAGAGCAATTCCTCCTGGCGCGTAGCATCTGACCTACTGGGATACCCTCCTTACACTTTTTTGTATGGAAGCTGGAGTAGTGCAATACACTGTTTGTGGCCGTCTGCTTACGAAATAATTTGGTGGTGATCTCCCCAGTGGTTTCGATGGTTACATCCAAATCCAAGAAAGTGGCCTGAGATGAAGATAACGAGTAGGTCAGATAGATGTTATGGGGGTTGTTATTCAGTTTTTCCAAAAATTCAACCGCCCTCTCTGTACTACCTTCCCAGAGTATTATGATGTCATCAATATACCTGTGGTAACTTAGTATATGTGCATGGTATTCACTATTCTCTTCTTGCCAAACCACTTCCCTCTCCCACCAACCTAAAAAAAGGTTCGCTATAGAGGGGGCGCATCTGGCACCCATTGCCACACCCCTGACTTGGCGATAAATCGCCTTGTCAAAGGTGAAGATGTTGTGAGAAAGAATAAATCTGAGAAGTGCCAATTGGAATTTGTGTTCATTGATTTTTTCTATAGATTCCATTTCTAAAAAATATTTTACCACATGTAAGGCCATGTTGTGTGAAATACACGTGTACAATGACTCCACGTCGCAAGTTATGATTGAAGTGCCCGCCGGTACATACATTGCATTGAAACGACTAAGAATGTCAGTGGAGTCTTTAATGTACGAGTCCAGGGTCAATACATGTGGTTGAAGAATGGAATCGAGATATACACAGGCGAATTCGGTAAGCCTCCAATGCCCGAAACAATGGGCCTACCCGGAGGGTTTATGGAGTTTTTATGTATCTTCGGTAGGGTATAGAACGTGGGGGTTCTGGGAAACTCAACCTCCAGGAAATCGTACAGGGTTCGTGTGATGACTCCTTCCTCTAATGCCTGTTTCAAAATGTTTGTCAAATTCAGCTTTGTACTCTTTCATGGGGTTGTATGTTAGTTTCTCATATGTGTTGCGGTCCATCAGTTGTCGTTGTATCTCTTTACAGTAATACTCTCGAGAGAGTATGACCACGTTACCCCCCCTTATCTGCCTCCTTAATGGACTATCCCCTCTTCCTTTTCTAGGGAACGGAGGGCTTCCCATTCACTTGTATTTAGATTACCAGCACATGTATTAGGAGTCAATTTTTTGATGTCATCACTTACCAAGGTGAAGAATGTTTGAATTGCAGGGCTGTTGTTCCATGGTGGGGAGAAGGTCGAGGGCTTTCTCAACATCTGTCTCCTTTGTGTGTCTTGTAGTGGGTCTTGTTCATCCAATAGGTCGATGAGGTCTGTCAGAGCTTGTGCATCCTTATCATTCAATTCGGGTAATGTAAGAGTGGAATGAGGATTGTCAAAAAATTTCTTTAAAGCCAGCTGTCTACAAAAAAGATATGTGTCTTTAATAGTGAGAAACTTATTGAGTTTGTTAGTGGGTGCGAAACTCAGACCCTTTTTCAACAGTGAGAGCTGCATTTCTGTAAGTTGGATGCCTGATAGATTGATTACTTCTAGTTCCCCATGATTTAATTTCTCAATTGGGGACGGGCTCTGGGCCTCCTTGGTGATGACTGTCTCTGCTGTCTGTTTTCTTGCGATCTGAGCCGCCTGTGTTCCCATATCTCCTGATTCCTTTGCTCCACCTGCTGTGTGCCTCTTTTTGTTTTGTTTTCTTTCTTTCCTCTCCTGGTTCTTCTCTTTCCCGGTTTGAATCTAAAAAATGTTCCTGAATAAAGCGGTCTGAGTTTAGACTGCTAAATGAGGAGTGGCGGATGGAACTATTGGGTTCCCCCTGGTATCTATTCTCATATGATTTCCTATGGTATCCACGAGGGTTCCCTTGATGTTTCCATCTGTACTGACGATTATTATATGCGTCAGCCCGATCCCTATCTAGTTTACGTTTTTATTGGAAAAGATCTCCTTCTCATATTTATCCATTTCTTTGTTAATAGAGTCATTTATTGATTGTAACTCATCCGGGGATATCTGAGTTTCTAGATTTGTGTATAGATCCTGTAGTTCACTTTTAACCTTAGTAAGGAGAATTTTATCCTCTCGGATAAGCATATTTATTAATGATGAGGAGCATTGTGTAAGATGCTCCTCCCATTCTCTTTTGAACTCGTCCGTCACTTCCCAAGTGGGAAAGATTTGGACGCGGAGGCCACGTGGGATGAGCTTTTCTTCCTTATAAATCTCTAGGCTGTGGATGTTCCACCACAGTCTGAGATAGTTTCTCCTAGCCTTTTTGATTTGATATAAGGAGGCAGTGTAATGCAATCCCCTCTGGGTGTCTGGCTGTCGCCTTTGTGTATCCCTGAGCTCCCCCAAACGGGATGCCCAGTCATTTTCAAGTGTTTCAAAGTTCATTATTGACGTGCTGGGATACCGTGGTGAACAGGTCACCAACTGGATAGATATGGGAAAAGAGAGAAGAAAATCCCGCACTGTCCAAACTACTGTGTCAACTTCTGGATGCAAGCTGGGGGTAGGCCTGAACCCCACACATGCGGGGTATATCGCTAAATTGAAGGAATGGAGCTGCCAGTACCGCTCCCTAGGTCCCCCACCTGTCACAGACAGATATGCCGCTCAACAGAATATTATAGTAGCAAATTTATTTATTAGAAGCCAAATTGATAAACATACATATAACATACATTTAAGACATAATTAAAAACGATTAGGCAGGGGATCTATACGGACTATGAGACCAAATCACATCAATGTAGTTATTGGCCAAGGAAACCTCCAGTGGCAGATATCAAAGTAAAAAACAGTAGGTAAGTACAACCAGCTTATATAATGTGCAATGCAGTAGAGTTAAAATTGTCTATATTTATACTGATCAGATGTCACAGGAGCCCCTTAATGGAAAGTGCTATAGTGCTAGTGCAAAGAGTGCAAAATTATGTGCAAATCATGCAAAAGAAGTATAGAAACATTAATGCTAGTGCAAATAGAAAGGATAAGAGCAGAGATAAGGGACAAAGGTCCCTGGAATAACGATATCAATAAATGTGCCAAGAGTGCAAAAGCTGTGCAAGAGGATAATAACGTGTAAAAGAGGGGTATATTTCCTGGACAGATGTCACAATAATATGGCACTTAATCCTAAGTGCCTCCACTGGTATTCCACATGGATAATGCAATAGTATCAAACAAGCAATAAAACGGTGTACATTACCGGATGTTTAAGGTCCTGATCCACCCGCACTTAGCATGCCCAACCTGACGCGTTGCGTGGCCAATAATTAGGCCACTTCATCAGAGTATGGTGGCACCTGGTCTGCCCCAGTTAAATAGTCCCAAAATCCCCTCAAAAATCAAGGCCACATCCTAAAATCCGCCAAAACCGTGTGTTCAATTAAGGGCGGAAGTGGGGGCGGAAGTGGGTAGATGCACGCTGTGTTTGCCCTTACTTGCATAGGGGAATCTTCAGTAAGGATAAAAAGATGAAAAGATTAATGCTAGTCATGGTGCGCCTGCCCGTCCTGTACGGACCAAGGCAGAATAAGCTGCAATTAGTAGTTAACAATGTATGTATCCACCGCCGATCGGAGGTGCCTGTATAGTGATGCTGACGCCGCCCCTCCGCTGCGGGCGCGCGCGCGCGCCCCGCATCCACCGCATCACCCGGCCCGCCGCGCGCAGCGCGTGCACGGGCCCAGGGGCAGGTCAGAGCGCATGCGCGCCCGCAGCGGGTACAGCAGCCAGCGGCAGCTGAACGGCACAAGGGGAGAGAGGGGCATGTAATTAAAGATGTCCCCTGCGATTACCTCAAAGCAGAGGACCTTGGACGAATATTGCATCAGGACTAATAGCAAAGATGACCCCAATATTGTATCAGGACCAATAGCAAAGATGACCCCACAGCATCATTGAGCTCGCTCACTTGTCAACTGTCCCGGGAATCAATTATGGCAAAGAGGAAAAACATAACCCGGAATGATCCAGATGCCCCCTGTGATCGTATTTGGACACAGAGGGTTATGACACATGTGATGAAGTGCTATATTAGTGTTACACTTACCTGTCTAAGATAGGGTCTCCCCTTTATTTATTTGTTTATCTATTTACAGCTACAGTAAACATGTTAGCAGGCGTTATGCAGCCCCAAGCATATACTACACGTCACAAATTATTTGTATATTCATGCACAACCATGTTACAATAGCCATAGTTAGTAATTTTATTGTAATTTTATTGTTATGTTCGTTTATCATGTTTTTGATCCATATATCTGTATTGCCCCGTCTGGTCAGGCCCCTGATGTTCCTTCCTTTCCCCTCTCTCCCCTTGTGCCGTTCAGCTGCCGCTGGCTGCTGTACCCGCTGCGGGCGCGCATGCGCTCTGACCTGCCCCTGGGCCCGTGCACGCGCTGCGCGCGGCGGGCCGGGTGATGCGGTGGATGCGGGGCGCGCGCGCGCGCCCGCAGCGGAGGGGCGGCGTCAGCATCACTATACAGGCACCTCCGATCGGCGGTGGATACATACATTGTTAACTACTAATTGCAGCTTATTCTGCCTTGGTCCGTACAGGACGGGCAGGCGCACCATGACTAGCATTAATCTTTTCATCTTTTTATCCTTACTGAAGATTCCCCTATGCAAGTAAGGGCAAACACAGCGTGCATCTACCCACTTCCGCCCCCACTTCCGCCCTTAATTGAACACACGGTTTTGGCGGATTTTAGGATGTGGCCTTGATTTTTGAGGGGATTTTGGGACTATTTAACTGGGGCAGACCAGGTGCCACCATACTCTGATGAAGTGGCCTAATTATTGGCCACGCAACGCGTCAGGTTGGGCATGCTAAGTGCGGGTGGATCAGGACCTTAAACATCCGGTAATGTACACCGTTTTATTGCTTGTTTGATACTATTGCATTATCCATGTGGAATACCAGTGGAGGCACTTAGGATTAAGTGCCATATTATTGTGACATTTGTCCAGGAAATATACCCCTCTTTTACACGTTATTATCCTCTTGCACAGCTTTTGCACTCTTGGCACATTTATTGATATCGTTATTCCAGGGACCTTTGTCCCTTATCTCTGCTCTTATCCTTTCTATTTGCACTAGCATTAATGTTTCTATACTTCTTTTGCATGATTTGCACATAATTTTGCACTCTTTGCACTAGCACTATAGCACTTTCCATTAAGGGGCTCCTGTGACATCTGATCAGTATAAATATAGACAATTTTAACTCTACTGCATTGCACATTATATAAGCTGGTGTACTTACCTACTGTTTTTTACTTTGATATCTGCCACTGGAGGTTTCCTTGGCCAATAACTACATTGATGTGATTTGGTCTCATAGTCCGTATAGATCCCCTGCCTAATCGTTTTTAATTATGTCTTAAATGTATGTTATATGTATGTTTATCAATTTGGCTTCTAATAAATAAATTTGCTACTATAATATTCTGTTGAGCGGCATATCTGTCTGTGACAGGTGGGGGACCTAGGGAGCGGTACTGGCAGCTCCATTCCTTCAATTTAGCGATATACCCCGCATGTGTGGGGTTCAGGCCTACCCCCAGCTTGCATCCAGAAGTTGACACAGTAGTTTGGACAGTGCGGGATTTTCTTCTCTCTTTTCCCATATCTATCCAGTTGGTGACCTGTTCACCACGGTATCCCAGCACGTCAATAATGAACTTTGAAACACTTGAAAATGACTGGGCATCCCGTTTGGGGGAGCTCAGGGATACACAAAGGCGACAGCCAGACACCCAGAGGGGATTGCATTACACTGCCTCCTTATATCAAATCAAAAAGGCTAGGAGAAACTATCTCAGACTGTGGTGGAACATCCACAGCCTAGAGATTTATAAGGAAGAAAAGCTCATCCCACGTGGCCTCCGCGTCCAAATCTTTCCCACTTGGGAAGTGACGGACGAGTTCAAAAGAGAATGGGAGGAGCATCTTACACAATGCTCCTCATCATTAATAAATATGCTTATCCGAGAGGATAAAATTCTCCTTACTAAGGTTAAAAGTGAACTACAGGATCTATACACAAATCTAGAAACTCAGATATCCCCGGATGAGTTACAATCAATAAATGACTCTATTAACAAAGAAATGGATAAATATGAGAAGGAGATCTTTTCCAATAAAAAACGTAAACTAGATAGGGATCGGGCTGACGCATATAATAATCGTCAGTACAGATGGAAACATCAAGGGAACCCTCGTGGATACCATAGGAAATCATATGAGAATAGATACCAGGGGGAACCCAATAGTTCCATCCGCCACTCCTCATTTAGCAGTCTAAACTCAGACCGCTTTATTCAGGAACATTTTTTAGATTCAAACCGGGAAAGAGAAGAACCAGGAGAGGAAAGAAAGAAAACAAAAACAAAAAGAGGCACACAGCAGGTGGAGCAAAGGAATCAGGAGATATGGGAACACAGGCGGCTCAGATCGCAAGAAAACAGACAGCAGAGACAGTCATCACCAAGGAGGCCCAGAGCCCGTCCCCAATTGAGAAATTAAATCATGGGGAACTAGAAGTAATCAATCTATCAGGCATCCAACTTACAGAAATGCAGCTCTCACTGTTGAAAAAGGGTCTGAGTTTCGCACCCACTAACAAACTCAATAAGTTTCTCACTATTAAAGACACATATCTTTTTTGTAGACAGCTGGCTTTAAAGAAATTTTTTGACAATCCTCATTCCACTCTTACATTACCCGAATTGAATGATAAGGATGCACAAGCTCTGACAGACCTCATCGACCTATTGGATGAACAAGACCCACTACAAGACACACAAAGGAGACAGATGTTGAGAAAGCCCTCGACCTTCTCCCCACCATGGAACAACAGCCCTGCAATTCAAACATTCTTCACCTTGGTAAGTGATGACATCAAAAAATTGACTCCTAATACATGTGCTGGTAATCTAAATACAAGTGAATGGGAAGCCCTCCGTTCCCTAGAAAAGGAAGAGGGGATAGTCATTAAGGAGGCAGATAAGGGGGGTAACGTGGTCATACTCTCTCGAGAGTATTACTGTAAAGAGATACAACGACAACTGATGGACCGCAACACATATGAGAAACTAACATACAACCCCATGAAAGAGTACAAAGCTGAATTTGACAACATTTTGAAACAGGCATTAGAGGAAGGAGTCATCACACGAACCCTGTACGATTTCCTGGAGGTTGAGTTTCCCAGAACCCCCACGTTCTATACCCTACCGAAGATACATAAAAACTCCATAAACCCTCCGGGTAGGCCCATTGTTTCGGGCATTGGAGGGCTTACCGAATTCGCCTGTGTATATCTCGATTCCATTCTTCAACCACATGTATTGACCCTGGACTCGTACATTAAAGACTCCACTGACATTCTTAGTCGTTTCAATGCAATGTATGTACCGGCGGGCACTTCAATCATAACTTGCGACGTGGAGTCATTGTACACGTGTATTTCACACAACATGGCCTTACATGTGGTAAAATATTTTTTAGAAATGGAATCTATAGAAAAAATCAATGAACACAAATTCCAATTGGCACTTCTCAGATTTATTCTTTCTCACAACATCTTCACCTTTGACAAGGCGATTTATCGCCAAGTCAGGGGTGTGGCAATGGGTGCCAGATGCGCCCCCTCTATAGCGAACCTTTTTTTAGGTTGGTGGGAGAGGGAAGTGGTTTGGCAAGAAGAGAATAGTGAATACCATGCACATATACTAAGTTACCACAGGTATATTGATGACATCATAATACTCTGGGAAGGTAGTACAGAGAGGGCGGTTGAATTTTTGGAAAAACTGAATAACAACCCCCATAACATCTATCTGACCTACTCGTTATCTTCATCTCAGGCCACTTTCTTGGATTTGGATGTAACCATCGAAACCACTGGGGAGATCACCACCAAATTATTTCGTAAGCAGACGGCCACAAACAGTGTATTGCACTACTCCAGCTTCCATACAAAAAAGTGTAAGGAGGGTATCCCAGTAGGTCAGATGCTACGCGCCAGGAGGAATTGCTCTAGGGATGATGACTTCAGAAAGGAAACCAGAGAAATGGGGAAACGCTTCAGAAAACGCGGATACCCCAATAGGATAATCCAACAAGCGATCAGTAGAGCATCCCGGACCACCAGAGAGGATCTGTTACATTACAAAGGACGTTCGAATAGTAAAAATAACACGAAAGAGGAGGTGAGATTCTTCACGCAATATAGTAGTGACTGGCAAAACCTTAGGAGAATCATGAAGACCCACTGGCGTGTTCTGGAAACAGACCCGGCTCTAAAGAAATGGGTTAAAAAAGGCCCCAAAATGACAGCACGTCGCGCTCCTAGTTTGCGCGACAAGCTATGTCAAAGCCACTACAAGGGCCCCCAAACCTGGTTGGCACAAATCACCACAAAGGGCAGTAAGCCCTGTGGACGGTGCAATATATGCCCATTAGTATGCAAAACAGACAAGATTACTAGCACAAGTACGGGGGTGACCTATAAAATTAGGGAGACCCTCACATGCCAAACGGATGGCGTGATCTATGCACTTGAATGTGGGTGCCATAAACAGTACGTTGGGGAAACAAAAAACAAAGCGGTCATCAGGATGCAAGGACATCTCTCAAACATCAAACTAGCCAAGAGGGATCATGAGATGGGTAAAAACATCTCACCAGTGGCTGCCCATTTCCTCCGATTCCATAACGGCCAACACAGAGAACTCACTATTACATTCATAGATAGGGTCAACTTGGGAGGTAGGGGGGGTGATATAAAAAAGAAACTCCAACAGCGGGAGTTGGAATGGATTTTTAAGCTGGACACTAGGACACCTCAGGGCATGAATGAGGAATTTTCGTTCGTACCCTTTTTGGGACGTCAATAGATTCTACATTCTATTA
The DNA here is from genome assembly GCA_027917425.1 of Gastrophryne carolinensis. Classification (NCBI taxonomy): domain Eukaryota; kingdom Metazoa; phylum Chordata; class Amphibia; order Anura; family Microhylidae; genus Gastrophryne; species Gastrophryne carolinensis. The sequence continues at coordinate 141,916,820 of CM051238.1, forward strand.
CACTAGCACTCAGATGTAGGTTAGTTTTGAGACCCTTGTTGGTGCCCATTTAGGCACGCATGAGTGTGGACACTCATCCCCTCCATCCCCTCCCACCATCTTTTCGTTCCTTCTCCCCTTTCCCTCCCCTTTTCCTCCCCCCCCCCCCCCCCCCTTCCCTCCCCCCTCTCCCCCCCTCCCCTCCCCCCCCCTCCCCCCCCCGCGCCCCCCCCCCCCCCTTCCCACCCCCCCCCCCCCCCCTTTTCCCTTCGTCCTTTTTGGCCTTAAAGAACACATGCTGGGCCCCAAGAATAGTAGATGTCTGTTGCTTATGCCTGTTCACCCTATTCTTGTCTGTTTGTTACCTTATAGATCGCAGTGCAAGCATCTCGTCTCACTCTGCCATCCCTGGTAGGCAGTTGGAGTGACCATTTGGATGTTTTGGAGAGATCGTTGTAATGATGGGATCCGGAGTAATTATGCATCATACAAACCAATGTAATGGCCGCTGCAAGGACCCACTTTGAACCCACTTCTTTCTGTCGGACGGGAGCAAACGAGCAGATGGCCATGATTGTGTGCCATCCTGCTCCACTATATGGACCTCGTGATTGGACCATATTGAGGAACATCTAAGGACGGATTACATACAGGAGCAGTGTCCATTGGATCTGAACTACCCAGCAGAACGCTTTTTAGGGCATGAGTCCACATGTCCAAACATTTTGTTCGTCCCATGGATTTTTTGCTGCTAAGGGCATGTAATTAAAGATGTCCCCTGCGATTACCTCAAAGCAGAGGACCTTGGACGAATATTGCATCAGGACTAATAGCAAAGATGACCCCAATATTGTATCAGGACCAATAGCAAAGATGACCCCACAGCATCATTGAGCTCGCTCACTTGTCAACTGTCCCGGGAATCAATTATGGCAAAGAGGAAAAACATAACCCGGAATGATCCAGATGCCCCCTGTGATCGTATTTGGACACAGAGGGTTATGACACATGTGATGAAGTGCTATATTAGTGTTACACTTACCTGTCTAAGATAGGGTCTCCCCTTTATTTATTTGTTTATCTATTTACAGCTACAGTAAACATGTTAGCAGGCGTTATGCAGCCCCAAGCATATACTACACGTCACAAATTATTTGTATATTCATGCACAACCATGTTACAATAGCCATAGTTAGTAATTTTATTGTAATTTTATTGTTATGTTCGTTTATCATGTTTTTGATCCATATATCTGTATTGCCCCGTCTGGTCAGGCCCCTGATGTTCCTTCCTTTCCCCTCTCTCCCCTTGTGCCGTTCAGCTGCCGCTGGCTGCTGTACCCGCTGCGGGCGCGCATGCGCTCTGACCTGCCCCTGGGCCCGTGCACGCGCTGCGCGCGGCGGGCCGGGTGATGCGGTGGATGCGGGGCGCGCGCGCGCCCGCAGCGGAGGGGCGGCGTCAGCATCACTATACAGGCACCTCCGATCGGCGGTGGATACATACATTGTTAACTACTAATTGCAGCTTATTCTGCCTTGGTCCGTACAGGACGGGCAGGCGCACCATGACTAGCATTAATCTTTTCATCTTTTTATCCTTACTGAAGATTCCCCTATGCAAGTAAGGGCAAACACAGCGTGCATCTACCCACTTCCGCCCCCACTTCCGCCCTTAATTGAACACACGGTTTTGGCGGATTTTAGGATGTGGCCTTGATTTTTGAGGGGATTTTGGGACTATTTAACTGGGGCAGACCAGGTGCCACCATACTCTGATGAAGTGGCCTAATTATTGGCCACGCAACGCGTCAGGTTGGGCATGCTAAGTGCGGGTGGATCAGGACCTTAAACATCCGGTAATGTACACCGTTTTATTGCTTGTTTGATACTATTGCATTATCCATGTGGAATACCAGTGGAGGCACTTAGGATTAAGTGCCATATTATTGTGACATTTGTCCAGGAAATATACCCCTCTTTTACACGTTATTATCCTCTTGCACAGCTTTTGCACTCTTGGCACATTTATTGATATCGTTATTCCAGGGACCTTTGTCCCTTATCTCTGCTCTTATCCTTTCTATTTGCACTAGCATTAATGTTTCTATACTTCTTTTGCATGATTTGCACATAATTTTGCACTCTTTGCACTAGCACTATAGCACTTTCCATTAAGGGGCTCCTGTGACATCTGATCAGTATAAATATAGACAATTTTAACTCTACTGCATTGCACATTATATAAGCTGGTGTACTTACCTACTGTTTTTTACTTTGATATCTGCCACTGGAGGTTTCCTTGGCCAATAACTACATTGATGTGATTTGGTCTCATAGTCCGTATAGATCCCCTGCCTAATCGTTTTTAATTATGTCTTAAATGTATGTTATATGTATGTTTATCAATTTGGCTTCTAATAAATAAATTTGCTACTATAATATTCTGTTGAGCGGCATATCTGTCTGTGACAGGTGGGGGACCTAGGGAGCGGTACTGGCAGCTCCATTCCTTCAATTTAGTGAAAAATCTACCCGTCTCTCTGAACAGGACATCTCTGAGTTCTTGTCTCTTAGCCTCCAGTTCTTCCCACTGCTGGACTAGGAGGGACCGTTTGTGCTTCGCCTCGAGATCTGCAATCTGTTGGACTAATTTGTCCATTTTCGCCCCCCTCTCTCGTTTAGCTCTCTCTCTCTTGGATCAGGTAACCCCTCAGTGTGCATTTATGGGCTTCCCACGCTATTAGGGGGTCCACCTCCTCCGAAACGTTTTCCCTGATGTACCAGGACAAACGTTGCCGGATTCTGTCCACGACCCCAGGGTCCTTCAGTAAACTCTCGTTCAGTCTCCAGTTCCATTCCCTCATCTCCCCCCCTGGTAGGGACAGGGAGAGCACGACTGGAGCATGGTCGGAAAAAGATATGTTGCCTATCTGGGCAGAGGTAACCCTTTCCAAGTCTCTTTGCGAGAGGAAGAGAAAGTCAATCCTAGAATATTTCATGTGAATTGGCGAATAGTACGTGAAATCTTTGCCTGATGGATGCAACAGGCGCCAGGTATCTATCAGGGTCAAATCTTGCAAGGCTTTCTTAATTTGTTTCAGGGCCCTGTAAGACAGGGCAGATTTAGCATCTGATGTATCGACCAAGGGGTTGAGGGCACAGTTCAGGTCCCCCCCTAACACCACCATCCCCTCCTGAAAAGCTCCCAGCTTGCCCAAAATTGTTCTACAAAATCTCTGTTGGTCCTTATTTGGGGCATATGCATTGGCCACAGTGATGATTAACCCGTTAGGCAGTCTCCCTTTCAGGAAAATGAATCTACCCTCCTTATCTTTTTCCACTGCCATCACCTTAAGGTCTAAGTTCCTATCAACCAGGATCGAGACCCCCTTCGCTTTATTATGTTGGGAGAGGGCTGAGTAGCATGCAGTGTACGTCTTATTGCCTAAATACGGGGCCTTATGGGCTTGAAAGTGTGTCTCTTGGATTAGTGCAATGTGTGCGTCATATTTCTTAAGCTCCCTGAAAAGCGCATGCCTCTTTTGGGGAGAGTTAAGACCTTTAGCATTTATGGAGATAATATTTACTTTAAGAGACCCCATTGTGAGAAAGCAAGCAATAGACAGCAGAGGGCCCTAGACTTGTACAGAGAGATCTCCCTCCCACTTCCCGTGCTACCCACACCCCCCAATCCCAAGGACAGTGAAGAGAGGGCAAGTAGATCAATAAATTCCAGGGGTAGAAAGGAAGGAGGAAAGGGGAAGCACACCCGGGATGGGAAAGACAATAGGACACAGACTAAGGGAAATACAGACAAGGGACAGACAACTACTTGACAGAAGACCAAAACCAAACTATGTACAACCACAGACCGAAGAGGGCCGAGGGCATGTAATTACCCACCTACTGGTGGAGACAACTGGGGCAACTTTACACAGAGAGCCGGCAGCTCTCTCACGTTGACCCCCGGGACCCAGAGCAAAGGCTCTAAGGTCCAAAAGAGGGAGGAGAGATCAGCACCCCTCCCGTCTCTTCCGCTCCACCCTGACAACCAAAGGCCCTTTTTGGGGGAAGAAAGAACCCGTGGAAGGCCGAGAGAGCGACACCCAATAAAAACCTAGATCCCAAAGTGAGTGAGACGGTCCGGAGAGGTCCGGCGGAGCCCACTAGAGCCGCGCCATACCCCCTATCCCTTAGTGCGATATGCCACCTAGCATGGAGAGCCGCGAGACAATCTTAGACCTCAGGGATCTACCTCCTACCTAGGGCTGGAAAAATCAGCTCCCCTCCTCCCGACTGCTCCCTTCATCATGCCGTCAATCCCAAATCTTCACTGTCCCAGAGCACCAAGGCGTGAGCTTCTCGGCTGAAGGCCTCAGTGGGCTGTCCTTCCCCCCGCCAACCACTCAGTATAAGATCGTGCATGACAGGGCAAGGAGACATCCCCTCGATCCCCTCCCTCTCCAAACCCCCCAGCCAAAATCCCCCGCTCCCCTGGGCGCACCATTTGACCTACAGTGGGAACCGGCCGACCCCGTAGGAACCCCCTTTCCCGACCCTGGTAAGGTTGCCCTCCCCACATAACCTTCCATCACCATCTCAGCTGGCTGTATCCTTGACCTATCTCCCCTCCCCAGTGTATATGTATCCGGGCGTCCTGACCGCCTGTGAACTATATCTCACCCAGCACGCGCCTAGCTCAATAAGCCAGCTTAAGGTGGGCATCTCCTGCCTATACGGACACCTCCACAGTGGCCAAGACCTTCGCGCTCTGTTTAAAGAGAGGTCCCCCTAATGTAGCTCTCCAGCCCAGGTATCAGTGAACATCCCGTATCCGGTGCATCTGTGCCTATGACCCACATCAAACATCTGTCATTGAGCATTAACCATTAACCTTTAGACATTAAACAGTAAACAGAAAACAGGTGAAAAACAACAATGGAAATCCTCCGAACATCTTAGCACATTCGTGAGCTAAGCTCCCTCCTTGAACTGTGGGGGAAGGCAGGAGGCCGTGTCGCAGAAGCTCAGCAAGCTCAATCCTAGGAGGCAACGCTGGGCCTCCGCGAGCAGGAACCGCCATCCTCACCAAGGGGTCACTACACCTTGTCACCTCATCCCCCCCTGCGGCGCCCATGCCACTGATATGGAATAGGGATCCGCCACCGGAGGGGGCGAGCAAGAGCGCAGGAGACAAACTGTTCCTAGGATCAGGTTCAGCAGGGTGAACCATGCGATTATACAGCAGAGTCTCTTCTATTTTGAACTGTATCTTCAGCAACGTATTTCCCACTCGGTGGGTCAGCATAAAGCAAGCCCGACCATCCTGTGCATCTGCCCACACAGCGAACAAGCCCCCCGTGCCAGTTATAGAGGCCCCAGAGCAATCAGAAATAAACATGACAACTTAGTGCATATGGGCCTCCAGCGCGCACTGAACATCACATCTCTAACTGTAAACATCAACCCTAAAACCGATGGGAGTCAACCATAAAAGACCACTGAAAGCATTAACATATATATGAACCTGAACTCCATCTATATTCTAGAGGGGTAGGCTGTAACCCGTTGCACGGAAGATCAGCAAGCGCAGCTGTATTAGGCATCGCTAGATCTCTGTGTGCAAGATCCGCCATTCCCACCGCGGGGTCTCCACGTGCTGTCACCTCACCCCCTCCTGCGGCGCCCACGCCATTAATATGGAATAGGGATTCGCCACAGGACGGGGCGAGCGAAAACCCCCCACCCACAAATAGTGCAGGAAAAAATCAGCCGCTTCTCAAACTGAGTTTAGCAGTGTAAACAATATGATTTTGTAGAAAGCAATGGATGAGCTTATCTGTCCGTAGACGCCATAGCCACTGGGATCACGGTGACACAGATGGGCACTGCCCGCTTCATCTACGGCTTCTTGAACGGCTTCTGTCTCTCCCCCTAAACGAGGGTGAGTCCTCTGGGCCGCTCCTCTGGAGCTCTCCGGACATCCTCCGACGCCCCGCTCGTTGGACCAGCTGCGGGATGGAGAAGTCGCTAAACCAGTTGGGCAAGGAGATCATCGGAAGACGCAGCGCCTCACAAAACCCAGGTAGGTCCTCCGGCATTCTCAGGATTCCCGTTCTGCCGCTGCTCGTAGCCGAAAGAGCAAATGGAAATCGCCATCGATAAGGGATGTCCCTTTCCCTAAGGACTGCAGTAAGGGGCCTCAGTGCTCTTCTGTGTTGCAATGTGATGCCGGATAAGTCCTGGTATAATTGCACCTCACTGTTGAATAAAATAGAGTCCCGGCTTCTGGCTTTCATAAGGATTTCCTCCTTTAGTTGGAAACTCTGGAGGCAGCATATGATGTCTCGGGGGGGGGCTTCCCCGCTGCTCCTGGGGCGAAGGGCTCTGTGGGCTCTCACAAACTCAATAGAAGTTTCAGGGGGCCTTTCCAGCAGAGAATTGAAGAGGGACCTCAAAGCCTCCTGGGTCTGATCTGGCGCCACCTCCTCAGGTATCCCACGTACCCTAATATTGCACCTCCTGTTGCGATTGTCCAAATCTTCCAGGTGCCTATGAGCTAGCATAAGGTGCCTGTTGTGCGCCAGCACCACTTCTTTCACCTCCGACAGCCGATTGCTAGTGCTGGCCTCGTCTTTCTCCACCTTCTCCATCCGGCCGGAGAGCTGTCGCATATCATCCTTGAGCCCCGCGATGGCTTCCGCGATCGAGGCTTTAATCTCCCCAGCAAACTTAGCAAGTTCGCTGCGTGTGGGGAGCTGGCTGAGATGCGCCGCCAACCCTCCGTCCTCGCCGTCCGACACCGCATCATCCTCCCGCTCTGGAGAGGACTCCGGCGATGGGGCCTCCGCCATCTTGGCCCCACGTGGATAAGCATCGTCCGAGCGCTGGCTGCCAAACATCTCGGGCAGCTTCCTGGAGCTTGCTTTCAGTGTTTGGGAGACTCAGGGGGTCTTAGCTGTCGCCCCGGGTTTGTTAATTCGTCCCATGCTTTAGCTGGGGTGCAGGAACAATCGCTTAATCAAGGACTCCGCCGGGAGCTCCCAGCTCACGCCGCCATTCCGCTCCTCGGCCAAGCCACGCCCCCCCTAAAAGTAGTTTTTTAACCCCCAAACCACCATATTTTTGGAAACCAAAAAAAACAAGTTTTTTAAATAATTTTGTAATATGAATACATTAATATCAGACCTGTAATATCAATTCTGCACCAATTTTTTTTTTTTCCTTAAAAAAAATATCTAACATGGCAGAAGTGGTCACAGAATTTTTCACATTTAAAAAAAACACATAAAAAAACATTAATAACAATTAATTATGAATATTTAAAGATTGTTCCATTGAAATGCATTGGGGAGCACCAGGTAGCGAGAGGTCATACCTGTCGCTGTTCAAGGTCGGACGCTGGTGCTGTGGGCTGAGGCTGGAATAATGATGAATGAGTCGCTATCTGGCGCTATCTCAGTCGCTAAGCAGGATCGGCTTGATAAATGTGTGATTGTGGTGGGGAGCCGGTGTTCTCGTGGCGGTGCCCGTCATTACCAGTCGCTCACCAGTCGCTACCTGTTGCTATTCCTTCATAAATAAGGGCCAAAGTGAATGCCGTGAAGACAAGATACAATATGAGAAATTATAACTTGTATATCCAATATAATTGTGGTTTGGAAAGATCAGATTATACCAAATCATTTTTTGCCCCCATAGTAGCTGCATGGTCACCATAACCAGGGGCACACTGGCCATAGGGAGACCGGCAGAATCCCTGATAGGCTGCACTGCTTTGGGGCCAGCTAGGTTAATGGTAGCCCCTACAAATGCGGCCATCTCCCCCAAATTCACTCCTGCCGGTGATGTTTCTAATGTCCCTATCTACTTTCTGCATCTGAAGTACCTGCTAGCCCCAATGTAACCCACATCTACCAAACCGAAGCATATGTTCTGTCAGAATCATGTCTGTGTTATATCCACCCCTGCCACATTATTTGCCCCTACAATACTAATGCTTCAGTATTATTACATTTGGAGTGACCATACCCACACCACATCTTTCCCTGTAATGCTAGCCTCAACTGTGAAGCCCTCATGTTGGCCAACTGGGGATGACATCAGTGGTGGGGATGCCACGGGCTGGCTGTTTGTGCGCTTGCTAAAGCCAAGTAAATTCCAGGGCTGATATCTGTTCCCCCTGTGACAATACCTTCTGCCCTTGACTAGTGCCATAGTGAACTTAGGCCCTTATTCATGAAGGGATAGCGACAGGTAGTGCCTTGTAAACGACAGGTAGTGCCTTGAAAACGACAGGTAGCGACAGGTGAACGCTGGACACGTCACGCAAGTAGCTTCCGATTCATCATTATCCCAGCCTCAGCGTACAGCGCCGGCGTTTCAATGGACAGTCTTTTATTTCTCTTTAAACAGGGGGTTTTTATTATTATTTTTTTTTTATTCTCAAATAATGTTGGGGTCTCTCCTGGCCTTGAAAAAGATTTTCAAATTGTTTTCAATTTTTATATATTTACGGAGAATTGACATTACAGGTCTGGCATTAATGTGTTCATGTCACAATGTAATTCCATATGTTTTCGCATTGTTACTGGTGGATACATGTTAAAAAACAGCCTTTAATCACATAGCCTCCGGCGCTCTGGGCTACAGCGAAGCATTTTTGAGCGCCGGCGGTGTGTGAGGCTGTTTTTGTGATGAATGTGTTGTGAGTCGGTCGCACTAACCAGTCGCTACCATTCGCTCCCATACAGTACTGTACTGGTCATATAGCGACTCCCCACAATGTATTTATCAATGCTGCACAGCGACTGAGGCGCTCTGACCTAGCGAACCACGGCCGAGCACAGCGACTACTAGCGGGCGCTCTGAAATGCCTGCTACAGACGCTCATCTGTCGCTACCTGCCGCTCATAATAAATCAGCCTTTTCACAGGACCCTATAGCAAAGGTTATAGTGCCCTCCCCAAAACATTACATAACCCCAAGAATTAAGTAAATTACTTGCAGTGACGTGCAGTGACTGTGGCCTTGGTTTGTAAGCAGATGGAATTCTAAGCAGTGCTGAAGAGCCGTGAGGATCGGGTTAGTGACAGTGGGGCCTGGTGAATTCCATTTCTCTTTGGGGTGCCTGTTTCCCAGAGTGCGAGATAAAAAGTGTGCCAGGGGTAACAAGGCACTGCTTTCTTAGTTCCACCCTGCAGAAGTTACAACTCTGGACCCTGTCGCTCCTTGTAGACAGCACTCCAACACTGCAAACTGCTGTTGCCACAGTCTGATGCTGTTGCCACAGGTGCTGCAGAGTGGGGGGCAGCTTTCCTCAGTTGCTCCCCCTGCCTCCATGGTATGGATACCTTTGACTAGTGCTATTATACAGCATGTCCAGCAATGCTGGAGTACTCCCAGGCCAGCCAGTCTATACCTCCCATTTAGGGCCTTTGCAGCACTGGGCAAGTAAAGACTCCTGAAATAAGAGGCCGATTCATTAATAGCGGCAGGTAGCGACAGTTGAGCGACTGTAGCAGTATTTTCACAGCGCCCGCTAGTAGTCGCTGTGCTTGGCCATTGTTCGGTTGTTGATAGCGACTGCGTCGGTGTGCAGTAATGTTGAATACGGGGTGAGGAGTCGCTATTTGACAGGTTCCACGATGTATGGGTGCGCATGATAGCGACTGGTCAGAGCGACCGGCTCCCACCATATTCATCAAAAAATCACGCTCAAAAAATTCTCGCACTGTGAAATGCATGTTTAAACCCCAGAGCGCTGGCGGCGATGTGTTAAAAGTAAATAAAGTTAAAAATAAGCCCCAAACCACCATATTTTTGGAAACCAAAAAAAAAAAATTTAAAAGAATTTAGTAATATGAATACAATAATAATATCAATTCTGCACATTTTTTTTTTTTTTACCTTAAAAAAATTATGTAACATGGCAGAAGTGGTCACAGAATTTTTCACATTTAAAAAAAAAAAAAAAAAAAAAACATTAATAACAATTAATTATGAATATTTAAAGATTGTTCCATTGAAATGCATTGGAGAACGCCAGGTAGCGAGAGGTCATACCTGTCGCTGTTCAAGGTCAGACGCTGGCGCTGTGGGCTGAGGCTGGAATAATGATGAATGAGTGGCTATATGGCGCTATCTCAGTCGCTAAGCAGGATTGGCTTGATAAATGTGTGATTGTGGTGGGGAGCCAGCGTTCTCGTGGCGGGGCTCGTCATTACCGGCCGCTCACCAGTCGCTACCTGTCGCTATTCCTTCATAAATAAGGGCCTAAGAAGTATGTGCATAGTAACTGGCCTATTTTCACATAAATGACATGTATGGCTCTCAGTCACCACAGATTTACCACAGATAAATATACCAGGTGTTTGCCTTATAGAATTAGCTGTGCTCACATTATTATGGCATCAATTTTACGCATGATTTGGAGAAAAGAAAGAGATAGTAAGATCTGCAGGAAAATTGTGACAGCTCTACAAAAACTTCTGTTATCAGTATTAGGTTGTCCTGCTTAGGGTTTGTAGACTGACCTGGGCATCCGAAGAGGTTCCTCACCCAGGGGATCACCATGGAGCAGCCCATTAGATCGAGGTTTTGTCACAACAGGATACAGAGCCCACCCTGAGCACAGAGCAGTGCCATGTCTCCGCTGTGACAGGCTTAGTCCCTCGCACAATGCATCTTTTGACAGCATATTGTACATCTGTGGGCTGGAGGAGGAATGGCAGAAGGCTTCTGAAACAAGGGAAAAAGAGTCCCTTATACGAATTACGAGTTCCCTGGCAACATGGTGCATTTGATGTAAGTCTCCCCACTGCCTGCTTTTAGATTCCTGGCATTCTCTCATTACTTTTGGCTTGTATTCCGCACTCCTACCACTATACTTTCAGAGTCTTAGGCTGCATCATTGCCGCATTCCAACAGAAATAATACATAGTGCTGCACTTTACTAAGCAGTTACCCTTTCCTGACAATCCTAATTAATCTAATTGGCTTAGCTCTAATTATATCTAGAATTGGTTTAATATTAAATTATATCAAATCTGAGCTGGGAATATATGGAGTGCTTTTGTTAAAGCGGACCTTCACTCTGAATAAGAGTCTATCTTATATGTTTCCCACACCCTGTACATACAGATTGTCCACATTAAAAATCATCCTACCTGCATCTACTGCATGTTTTGAGCCTTTAAACATCCAAGATGGCGGCTTATGGAAGCCGCCATCTTATCAGGCAGCCTGCAAACAGGAAGTGCCTCCTGACTGTGCTGCTCTGCACTGGGACTGCTGACCTTTACCTGACCCCAGCTCTGCTCTGTCTGAGCAAAGCACAGCTATAACCTGCCCCCTGTACCTTATCCCACTCTCCTCTCCTCAGTAAGTGTGATGCTTCTGAGTCAAGATGGCGGCGTCCGTATCCTAAATTCCTGAACAGAGTTGCAGCCCAGTGGGGGAAAAAATAATAAGTTAGTGACTAAAAACGTAAAATATATTAATTTTAGATGCTGGGGAACCGTTTTTTAAGAGTTTGGGCTTTTCATTAAATCACGCTAAAGGTTCGGTTTAAATCTGAGATCATTCAAAAGCTGTTGGGATAGACTCTCATGAAAGCAATTTATGTACCATTTACAAGCAAACACTAACATAGCTACAATGAGTACAGATAGGACCCCATATATCCTTGCATCCATAGATAAAGATATTTAAAAAAGGATGACAATGGGGGTTAATGGTGAGACTGTCTGGGTCCTGTTTACAGCAGGCAATTGGCCAAGCCCCATACTGACTGAAGTTATGCCTGTCCTGTCCTGAGAGCCCTGGGTACAGAGGTAGTATATGCAACCATGGGTGGATTGAGTGTGGTGGAGGCCCCTGAAAAATGTTTCTAGTGAAGGCCCCCACTTAGAAGTCAGAAGTCAGTGGTGAGTGCATGGGCTGATAGCTCCAATGGATACTGCTGCTCATTGCCTTCTGTTCTGGGCCAGCTCTGTCATGTGTGGGCCCACATTTCTGTGCGGCAGGTTGCCACCGAGTCACCAATAAATATAATTCAAAACAAGATAAAACAACAACCACAGGAGAGTCAGAGGGTAAGTGGTGGAAGCCCCTCTCACAGCAACAAGTGGTGCATGCCTTGGGGCATGCGCTATGGGTGCCCTTTCTGTAATCCAGCCATGCATGCAACTGGCTCATCAAGTCAGGGGTCTATTTATTTTTTATAAAAAGAAAACAGCATTATATCAGCAATTAAATACTCTATTGGGTCCTGTTTTAGGGATCAATCCTTGTTTAGTATCTTCTCATACCTTTTGCTGAAAACACACAGTTATCTCTGGTGTGTGTTAAGGTTACTGTCATTTGTCGACAGTGTATTTGTCATACAACACAATAAATACAATGCAAAAACACATAGGGCCTTATTTATCAAGGGATAGCGCCAGGTAGTGTCTCACTAGCGCCAGGTAGCTCCAGCTATCGGCGGCTACCGACTCCAGAACGCCAGGCTGCGAACACAATCACGCATTTATCACGCTAAATGAGGCTAGCACCGGCGAGAGCGTCAGCTAGCGCGGGATTCATCATGTTGCAGACTTCAGCGAACAGCGCCGCTGCTAATCCCATCACAGCGCCAGGTATGACCTCTCGCTACCTGGCGCTCTCCAATGCATTTCAATGGAGCAATCTTTAAATATTCATAATTAATTGATATTAATGTTTTTTTTTTTTTTTTGAAATGTCAAAAATTCGGTGACCACTTCTGCAATGTTATATCTTTTTTTTAAGGTAAAAAAAAAAAAAAAAATTGTGCAGAATTGATATTACAGGTCTGATATTAATGTATTCATATTGCAAAATGTTTATAAAAACTTTTTTCCAAAAATAAGGTTGTTTGGGGGTTAAAAAACTACTTTTAACACATCGCCGCCAGCGCTCTGGGGTTTAAACATGCATTTTACAGCGCGAGAATTTTTTGAGCGTGATTTGTTGATGAATATGCTGGGAGCCGTTCGCTATGGCCATTCGTTGTCATGCGCTCCCATACAGCGCGGAACCTGTCAAACAGCGACTCTTAACCCCGTATTCAACATTACCGCACACCGACTGAGTCGCTGTCAACAACCGAACAACGGCCAAGCACAGCGAATACTAGCCGGCGCTGTGAAAATCACGCTACTGTCGCTCATCTGTCGCTACCTGGCGCTATTAATAAATCGGCCTCATACAAAAAGTATTCTGTCAGGGCAGCACTGCAACAGCACCAATCTGGTGGTTACCAGCCCTACACAGTCTAGTGGGCAAGTAATTATGCCTCCTGGGACTTTTTCAACATAACTTAGCATTTGAACTTTATTTCTCAGTGGTCTCTATCTTTAGGCTCAAGCAGCAGCAGGGGCGGACTGGAGCCAAAAATGTTACCATCCCCTGGCCAGGCCGAGACATCACTGGGCGCTGGGGTTCCATGGCTTGTGGGTACAGTGGGGCTGGGTACAGGAATTTAATGTGGATAAATGCAGCAGCCCAACTTGTTCCTAAGCAGTTCAGCCCACTGGGCATTGTCCCAGGTCTCCGTAAGGTGAGTCTGCCCCAGGGGGAGATTCAGCACTGCACCACATTTTTTGATGGAAATTTCCCTATTTTTGTTTCTGCAAATCATTTTGAAGACGTTTTACCCCTTCTAAGAGCAGGAGTAAAAGATCTTCATTACCAACTGGCTGCAGATTCCGGCATGTTTTTTCTTTAAATGAAAATTACACGCATGCTTGCTTTATTTGTTTATATATATATATATATATATATATATATATATATATATATAATTTTTTTTCAACTGTGCCCCCCCCCCCCCTTTCCTGAGCCAACCAACCTGGGCACCAGGTCTGTGGTAACCCAGGGCTTAGAGCAGGTGACATGTTGGCCCCCCTACCCTGTGAACTAGTTCACCAACAGTAGTTAAATAAATAAATAAAAACACATGACATTAATAAAAATTATTTATATAAATTTAACTATACTTACCTATTACTACATCTGCTTGCACCGGGTAGCTTAAAATGATGCCAGTCTATCTCAGCTATTTAGCCAAGGGTAATGACAGGGGCTAGGGGAGCAGAGCATTTATACTAGAGAGACGGAAACTCTGTGGAATCTTCCCCATGTGACTTTGACACTGGAGGGGAGGTGTGTAAAGGGGACACCCCAGAAAATCCCCCTATAAACCCCTCCCCTATAGTGATGTATTTAGTCACTTGGGAAAATCCTAAGAGATCTGCCTCTGAGGTATAAAAGTGTCAGGTCCCGTGGGACACCCACCTTCCAAATAAGTCTGCAACCCCCAATCTCCGCTGCTAGCTTCGCCTATAGACAAGCCCCCGTCTGCCGGGACGCTAAACACGCCTCACCGGGCACGGTTGCCCCCAGGACTTTATAGCACAAAGGATGCAGACTTATGAAGGGGAAGGCAGACGAACCAGGAACGAGACTGGGCAAGGTCAAACAAGCAGAGGTCATACACGGAAGATCAGTCCAATGAAGCGCAGTACACGAGGATGAGACAGAAGAATAGTCAAGTCGAGCCAAAGGTCAAACCGGGGAATCACAGGTACGCAGTACAGTGGAGCAGGCAGAATCGTAGTCAGGAAAACAGGCTAAGGTCGGTCCAGGCAACGATCAAGGATGGTCATACACAGCAGGATAACAAGGACGGAGCAGACACCAATTCACACCCAGCAGCACGCTATCACGGGCAAGGATCAAATGTGATGGAAACACCTTTATAGGAAGTAGCAGACCTGATCGAGGGACATGATTGGTGCATTTAGGATACAAAGACTGATTTGCTAACCACCCTGGGCTCACTGGCCCAAACCAGGAGCCTCCCCACACACCCAAGGGCCATAGGCCCAGAACTGAGGGCATAAACACTGAGTGCTCGCGCGCGAGCACAACGCAGGATGTCGGGAGCGCGCCTCGATGCCGGGGAGGCGGCCGCTCCAGGCGCCGCTCGCGGCGGAACTGCCCAAGCCGCCGCTCATGGCGGAAACAGCCGAGTGGCCGCTCGCGGCGGAAACAACCGAGCGGCGGTCAGGGACGGAAGCCGCCGAACAGCCGCCCGCCGAGGACGCCGCCTCGCCAGTGCTCCGGCTGACCGACCGCAGCCGACGCGGGACCGAAGGCTGGGTGAGTAGCTTGTGACCCTCGTGACAAAAAACCTCCCTTCCCAGCTTCTGGCCTTTACAGGACAGAAGGAGGGGGTACCTGTGTTCCCAATTTCAAGACATGGTGGTTTTTGGTGGCAGCACCCTTGAAGAGACCAGCAAAGGATGAATAAGACCCAGTAAAAAACCCACCGGGCGCAGAGGAGGATGGCACCCCTGGAGGAGCAACAGACCCATACCAAAGGCCATAGGGGCAGGTAACAAGAAACAGTTTACCAATCAAATCAACCATATGCACATTTTCTCCACTCCGTAAAGCAGATTTTTTAGCAATGTAATGTTTGAGTCATCTCCCATGACTGCTGGTGGTCAATGGAGTTTTGACTGGTTAAAGGCTGTCTAGTGAGGGCACAGAGGCAGCACAACCGTTGTAGATTGGCCTATCAGAGGAGAAAAGGGCCCAGGCCCTGAAACACAGGCACCATCAGGGTAGCCACTGGCTAGTTCTAGTTCCTCCCTATAACATGTCACCCATAAAATCAAGATCAAGATAACGTTGTATCTACAAGTCAAAATATAAATAACAGTGTGCATGATGTTTTTTCTGCTGTGATTCATACCAGACAATAGGCTGGTTATTTCATCGCCCTAGTGCAGCAAAGGTGACGAATATAACTGGCATCAATGTTATACACATAGGAATATCTTGCCTTGCCCATAATTTGATAACTGACGCCTGAATGTATTTAACACAGCTCTTACCCTCTTCTCTTTCTGCAAGCTCTATCTGCTTAGATAATGTATTATCTATTACATTATCTGCAGAATATAATATCACCAAAGGAACTTAGTGTTTTAATGAGTCCATTAGAAATGTGTATGCAATAATGGAAGTCGATTCATAATAATTTCTTTTTCTCTGGGGCAGGAAAGAGATAATGATGCAACAGTCCAGTTCTGGAATGAAGGTTATTATGACAGATAGGGCTAGAAACTACATTTAGGAAAAGTAAGAACAGTGAAGTGGGCCATAAGAGAGCAGTTGATTAATTAGTTTAAAAAATTAAAATGAATACACTAGATGACTCATATAGGGAAGAGTATGACCCCATAGGAGGTATCATATAGGAGGTCACTTTGATTTTGGAGGAAAAGCCTGACAAACAGGAATGAGACAGAACCAGCAGTGGTTACATTCATTGCACATGGAACACATGGTTATGGGTGGTCCTGGGAAAGCAGTAAATATGGGATAGTGACAGTATATGAGGATATATCATGTTTAATGTGATAAAGTGATAGGTTCCAGCAAAAGGCAACACCAGTTAAAGATAGACAGCCACTGGCATACCCAAGTCAAGACAAGCTGAACAGGACTTATATAGCTCATTAAGGGGAGTAAGTCCAGCCAGATTCAGAAGGTCTCAAGCAATGCTGTGGTGACTGGGATGCTGTTGAATGCCCGGGCAGCATTATATACTTGTGAAGCAGGGAAAGCTAGATGATTCTGGTAGAGAAACTAATCTAATGGGGAAATTCATTAATAAATTGATTTTCTTTCAAGTCCTGCCGTCACCTTTTTCCACCACTGGCCTCCTACTACCTTTCTTCCATGTTGCCAGAAACAGCCAGTGCAGGGAAGCCTATGAGGCAGCCACTGCAGCAATACGGCTAAGAACCATAGGCACTGTGCAATTCATCATATTTAGCTGTGCAATTATTTTAAACTTTTGCACAGCAAAATATGATGCTGAATTGCACCAAATAAAGAACTCTTGAGAAAAAATGTTTATTCACAAAAAAGGTGAGTAAAAAATAGTCATGGAGCTGAATCCACCATAATGTAGTAGAAATGTAAAATGTGAAAGGGCGTCAAACGGTTGGGGCTCAAATCCAATGTGTGACAATGCTTGCGCTTCCTATATACTGCTACCCATAGGGCTGCTTGACGGTTGTGCTACAGGCAAAAAAAATACCTCAAAACATTGTAAAGATGTGGAAAGGCCCATTTATTTAAATATGCAGCTTTTTCCTGCTTGTGCCTGGCAATTGGCAATGACAAAGGGCACTAAAACTAAGCTGAATTTTTCATCATGTGTTAATTGACTGGGTTTGTGAAAATTGTCAGTCCGGAGAAGAAACACAATAAAATGGGTCTAGTTGTCATCTGCTTTATACAACAGGACAGGCTGTTATGTCCCATGACTAGTGGTCCAACACTGGCTCTATCTGCACGTTCAATGCAGCAGTCTACTTCAATGCTGCATTGAGTGTGCAGATATAGTCAGTGTTGGACTGGAGTGTATTGGACCCAACAGAAGAACTGACTTTGTGGACCCACCCTACAGTTTGATACAAATATTACCTGTTTTTAAGTTTTGGTCTTACACACAGACAAAACTGTATTGTTTGTGAATTAGTGACCTGTGCTGTCCTTCCACAGAACATCTGCATCCAACATTGCCTATTGCTCTTATGAGAGAAAAATGGACAGCCTAGTAATTGTTATCTTAAAGTTGTCCGCCTGAGCAGGATCCACTGAGCATTGGAGCATCATAGAGGCCCAAAACTTAGGCGAGCGGTGGACAAAGTTGCTCAAGTTATTTAAACCAAGGAACCAGAGGCCCTGGCTGTCAGAATAGCCAGGGGCACCAAAAGTAGTGCTTTGTAGTGGAGTGCCTCCTCCAATGTGTGCAGAGAATGGAGGCACAACACAACAGAAGAAAAGTGTGGCTTGCAAGCATGCCTTCGTATTCACCCCGGCTTTTGCATTCTGATTCCAGACTAGTGAAATAAGCTGTCATGATGCCTATTTTATCTCTCTGAGATGTGGACTATGGTGAGCATAATGCAGGAGGGTAAGTAGAGGCACATGCTTCCCAGCCTGCACTTTGCACAAGTCAGTGCCATGCCTCTAGACTAGTCTTTTGTCCCCTGCAGATGATCGCCCCTAGACCAGCAATGATCACCAGATCTGAGTCACAGGCCGATCACCATTCGCACCCACCTTCACAATGCTGGGCCACCCACCACCATCAGGACAGAACATAACCACTCTGTTGTCTGTGGTGCATGGAGAGGGGATGCTAGCTTCACTGTGACTAATGTCGGGGCTTGGGCAGTCCATTATCTGCAGGGGACAAGGTGAGTAAAAAGATTTTTTTAAGCATAGACAATCATTGGAACTAGATACAGTTAGATTCTTAAACACTAAAGCATCAAATCCAATGGTGCTTTCTTTCTATGCATGATGACATGCAGTGGCAGATTGGAGTCAAAAATCAAATCAGATCATGACCAGCCATTGGCATGCACTCCCATTAGGTTTCCTGGCCGGTCAATAAGTTCTCTCCAAGCCTGAGACTATAGCATTGCAAGGACATATTATTGGCAGGGTTTGATATGCCCATCTTAAAAAGATATTGTATAGCAGGGATGGGTATGGCTCCCACAGCCAAGATGCTGAGGCTATTATGTTAGAGGCACAACATAGGTTGGGGTTTCTTGACTATGGGGGGCAGTGGTGAACAGTAAAGGGTTGAGGGGAGATCAGGAAAACAGGCATTAGATGGGGGTGTTAGAAGAAAGCAGCTGCAAAGCAGTGCAGCCCATTGGGAATTCTCCCAGGTCTCCCTATGGCCAATCAGCCCCTGATGACATGTGAACAAATATGACATAAATGAGGAGGATGAACTACAATGATATAGCCCCCTGAGATCATCTGTGTAGTCGTTACCTCTGCCCCCTCTATAGTTACACCTCTGTTGATCTATCTACATAGATGAATGAAGCAATCATTGGGAAGTAGCACCAGCAAGGGCAGGGACAGGTTAGGCTATATTTAGTGACTGATGATGACACTCGTAAATCTACAGCGTTATTCGCGCATAGATATAATCAGTGCAATCATTCCTGTTGAAAAGCTAAGCAAAGTGCAGGCAGGGGTCAGAGATAAAAGTTGAATCTGCCACTCCCCCCCCCCCCCATCTAAGATACATTTTTCAATGTTATGTGCAAAGGGAATATGTTTTTGTATAGCAAGTTGTTGCTTTCTATTAAGTTTTATGTGATGGGGGTGAGTAAGTGAGTATCAGACACTATGGATCTGTTTGCATAATTCAGGTTTGCTATGCATACAGTACTTAGCAAAGATATAAAGCAGCTACCTTTAATATTATGTTGGAAGTATAAACAGGCAGTGATAGGCATTGTCTGAATGTTCTGATCTGGTTTTGGTAATCCATGTTTATACCATTATAAATCACATAGTGGAAACATTTAAGAATTGTGACAGCAAGTAAACCAGCTCTGCATGACGGTCTACACAAGACCCGTATGGGCAGGTAACAAGGAACAGCATTAAATTGGTCATTTTTTTCTGTAATACATTCTTGATGCTACATCAAGCAGAAAAATAAAGCAGTTAAAAATAATAACACTTGTTTAAAAATAATTACCTTTATTTTAAAAAAAAAGAAACTTCAGATTGGGTTTCTTTTGCAACCTACCTCACCCTGATCCTGATTACAAATCAAAGCCCAAGACTTGTGTCAGGGACACACACCACTCTCTAAGTAATAGGCTAGAATATAGCCCCCACATTGTCACTCAAGCTGAGCTCAATATAGCTTTGTTTTAAAAAAGGAAAAAAAAATAGAACATTGCCAAAAAAAATAGAACATTACAGATAAGAATCCAGTCCCCATATTACTGTATATACAGAATATAACAAGAGAAGGGCCGGATTATGAGGGGGCCTCCACCACCTTCCCTGCAAAGGGGGCCTTCACCAACCTTTGGGTTATGGTCTAGGAGGCCAGCAACAAAGCTTTCGCCCCCCACGTCTGGGCAAGCCTTTTTTGGCTTATGCAAACCTGCAGCCAAAGCCACCACAGAGTAGGAGAGTCTAGAGCAGAAAAGCCACCGTCAGAAACATCAGCAACGCTACAGGGATGGGTGGCACATAGCCACCAAGCACAGCCACTCAATGCAGTGAACTGTTTTCTGCTGGACCAGCTGGGCGACTACACTACCCCCCGCCCAGAATGGCGAAACAGGAGTTTCCGAGCAGCACGCACCTGCAAAAGGGTGGCACAAGGGACTCGATCTAATGTTCCAGTAACCACCAGTCAGTTAATTGGCTGGACTATTATTTTAAAGGAAAAAAATACAGTATCTGGGGTCTCCTCCAGATTTTGTGCCCAGGGACTCCACCACACTTAATCCGGCCCTGAACAAGAGTCTTTAGCCAGAAGCAGTTTTCACCTGTCAATGAATGTATACACCGCAGTAAACAAATTCTATGAGGAAGCTCAGACCAATAACATTGACTGGACAGCAAAACCCACTATTCACATGAGACACAACTGATGCTGGGAAAAGCTGCCATGTATCTAAAACAGTTAAACTGGAGGATGAACCTAGACCAGCAGAAGTAAAAGTAGTTCAAAATTACATTGGTTCATGCTAAAATATGTAGGACCCCTTACCTTTTCACAAAAAGTAAAAAGAAAATAGTTCTGGTCCGACGGGCTGTCATTTCCTGATGCCTGAGAGCAGCTATTGCAGACTCCCCACTGGCATCGGTAGTGAGGGGGGACATAGGTCTCCCCTCCTCCCTTTTTGATGTCCTGCCAAGGCTAATGGTGGGTCACCGGGGGGGGGGGGGGGGGAAGCAGAGCCCAATTAAACCTCATGTGACTATCTATATCACTGGAAGGGAGGGACATAGAGGGAGATTTCCACCAAATCTAAAGCCCATCTATAGTTATATTCTGGTAGTTTAGCTTCCAATACAGTGCCGTACAATAAAACAAAAACTTACAAGATCTTTTGTAATATAGCCATAAAATACCACCTGAAGTTATATCAAGAAATCTTGTTCACATCATTCACAACTGCAGACAACATCCACTCTCCATTTCTGCTTTAATTCTACTGTGTTAAAGAGGAATTAAGGCTAAGAGTGTTCTCTACTCAAGGTCCTTGAGATCTTCAGATGCAAGGATGGGAGGGAGCATTCATTCCCATTTGGAGTGAAGATTAGCGTGAAAATATACCACTTTGCACAGCTTGTTTCTTTTTGTTACTGGAAGGTAGAAGAATGATGGGCGCTTAACCCTAACACCTGGGATTATTCTTTAGGCTCGGCAGCGGCTCTGTTTTCTTTTTTTCTGCTGCAGTAGCAACAACTACCCAGGAAATTTGAGACCGCAGATTGGCTGATCTCAAATTTTATGGGTGACGTGAAAAGCCTGCTCGCTGCATCCCTCTAGTTTGAGGGATGCCCCCCCCCCAGCCTATTTAAATGCCTCGACATTGGAGCACAGTTGTGAAACCAGGGATGCAAGCCACACAAGCGCTGTTGGAGCCCCAGAAAAGGTGAGTTTGTGTGGCGATCCCGGGGGTTTTCACATAACAGGGCATTGAAAACCATGATGGCAAGTGGCTTGCCGTGGAGTCTAAAGTGGACCAAACCCCCTAAAAACAACTCAATCAATTTTGCTCTTTTATCCCAGGTGCATTACCGTTTTCCGTCCTCTATGCTACTTGGTATTCCTGTTATAGTGATTTTAATTTATATTTTCCCCAATTATGCAATTTGAATGCCACTGGTTTCTGACAGGATACTGTTGTTCTAAACTAGCTGTTAAGTCCCCTCCTCGCAATCTCCTACTGGGAACAATTGAGGCTATTGAAATTAGTGCTAGAAGGAAGATAAAAGCCAAAAGAAGATTTAACCTTTTCCCTAATCCCCCCCCCCCCCCCCCAATTATTGATGTTTAAATCAGTCTAAAGTCATCTGTCAGCAGGAGGGCTCAGAATAAAAGTTGGAGCCTTCAGGCTATGCAACAACAAGTTGCCACATTTATTCAAATTTACTGGCAGGTGTAGTATAATTTGAATAATATTAAATCAGGAATATTAACTGTCCATTAGAAGGTTTATATATGTGTCAGCGGGTCAGAGTAGGTGCCAGAGATAACTTAATAAGTATTCAAGACTGGCTTCCCTGAGGAACAATGGCCTCCCTGGAGTATAAAAGACAATTTCCTGGGGCATCCCGATTTAGGTTGCTCCACTGTGCCAAACCCCGCGAATGCATACTATAGTCACGTGGCTCACGATCCCACAGCGCATGTGAAGGTGGCGGTTGCATAGCCTTCTCACCTCTATCTGAGGGTGTACCTGCACCAGACATTGAATGGCTGGCCTGGGTATGCAAAGGAAAAGGAGAGCTGCCAGCAGCACACACTTCATTTATCTTCAGTTGCTGTTCTGACGTCAGATCTGGTATAAGATCAAGGAATGAATAGTAGTAGATGCTTGGAACCAACTTCCAGCAGAGGTAGTTGAAAAATTGACAGTCAGTAAATTTAAACAAGCCTGGGATAGGCACACATCTATCCTAAGATAAAGAGAACATACAGTATACACATAAGGGCAGACTAGATGGACTGTATGGTCTCCTTCTGCCGTCAACTTTCTATGTTTCTATGAATACAGTGTGACCGGTGATTGGACCACAGTCCACTCATGAGCTTGGGATTGTCAGAAGGTGAGTTTTTAAGAGCCCCCAAAAAGAAACAATACCCAAAAGAGTGAACCTGGGTGTTGTTTGTCTCCTAAGACTACCAGCCTTGTCCTGATTTTACCCATGGCTGAAATGAGTGACCCGTAGCTTGGTTCATTGTACTGTGTCCCGATTCCTGAAACCTGACATGACCATATATTCTTTTGCTAAGTTTAGCAGGTAGCATTCAAGTACCTAGGCGTTCATGAACTGCAACAGGACTCCACTATAGACTGCCTGTTTAAAGCACACCCTTGGTAAACAATGTGTCTGTAAAAATGTCTAAAATGCCAGTAACTAAGTAACATTAGTGACGAAAATAGAATAAAATACCTTCTCTCAATAGTGACAATGGAATGTTTGCTGTTTCTATTAATCGCCTCACCTACAGTCCTGGCATTGACAGCTAGAGATAGAATGCAGTGTGTACACTTGAAAACTACACCGCACCAACCTTGACTGCGCTCTATAAATAAATGCGAGCCAAATCACTGGTATACAAATAGACATAATGTAGTGTCTGCTTACCAGGTCGCTGCTTCCTCTGATTGCTGCTGCCCGGGCAGCACTGAGCTAGGCAGAGAAATGCCTGGACAGGATTTAGGTGTGTGTTTCCAAGTGTAGCATGCTGTGTGCTGTCAGCTGAGACTGCTGAGAGGCCGGCCTCCCCCTCCCACCCCAAGGAAGGAATGTCTGAGGAGTTCCTTATCAAGCCTGTACCAGGGACCTCGCCACTTCCTAGATCTCCACTCCGCCTGACCACATCATTCCTATTGTTTTCAGGCTGAATGCTGAAACTATCTTTACATTTTATTAGGAGATTTGATTACGTATTTCGATTGTTTCGTTTTTTGGTTGGTTAATTGGTTAGTTATAAATTGGTCTGAGTGGCTGCCAACTCTTATTTCTATCTTCAAGCACATGTGCTTCACTCAAGGTTATAGGGCAACCTCAGGTAAGCTGCTGCCAAATTATCCATTGAAATGTATGTCCCAAAGGGGCTCTCATAGATTAGAGTTGGGACTGCACCTTCACAGTGGCACTTTGGTTTGATGGTGCAGCTTCAACATAGATGTGTGGCCAACCGAGACCAGGTTTTACAGACAGAATAATATAGGGAATGTTCGCTCACCACCTAATCCCGAGTGTGCACAGCCGTGGGCAGTCTCAAACCCACAAAATAGCATGAAAAGCAAAGCTAATGGTCTGCACTCCTCTTCTCATAAAACTTCACTTTTAATTATGCGTTTAAAATCATCTCCATAGTGTATAAAAAGCCAATAAAATCAGTAGTAATCTAAGTCCTGGAAAGTCATATGTACAGTATAGGTGTCTTACACGTTTCGGACTCCTATCTCCAGTCCTTAATCAACATTAATCAACCAATCAATCATTGGTTGATTAAGGTTGGGTGGGGTTTGCCCACTGACTCAGCTTCCTACCATTTGTGGGTAGCTGTGGGCTACCCTGTCAGAGCATCCAGTGAGTTCCCATGGCACTCCTGGTGGCAGCCTCATGGAGGCGACATTAATTAGCATCCCTGCTATGTGCGCGTTCACCTGCAGCTATTCAAGTCAGTAGTTTTCCTTTAAACACTCAGAACTGCCTAAACACCAGGGGAGGGCATCCTAATAGCAACAGTTTTGTGACTTTCGGATCTCTACATTATTTTAAAAAAGGCATTGAAAAGATTGGATCTATATTTTACTGCAGATTTTTTTAATTATTTCAAAAGTAAAGAAAATATTAAAGCTTATATATAGTGCCATTCCTATCATTGGTATACATTTGGCAATAGGTTTTGTCAAATAAACTCTAGAAGCAGTGCCCTACCTCTGCTAAGGTAAAAGATAGGACCAGGGTTTGTTTTACCTTTACTGTGTGAAAAACACTTCATTAAATTTTGCAAGATGCTGACATATGTCTGGAAAATTTCTGACTTCAATAAGAACAGGCAAACATTTTAGACACCATACCTATATACCCAATCCGTCAACACTAATACACACATAAACAGAGAAACTATTGCTATTTGCGTTAACATCGGTGACCATGATTTTTTAAAACAATGGGTTTTGACATGCTACTGTCATAAAATGTGTGAATAGTATTACAGGTTATTTATTTATGACACATAGACACACTGGACTCTGACCTTGGGCCTGGCCCTGATCATCTTCAGCCATCCTTGAAGTATAAACTTTAGTAAATGGTTAAACATAAACTTGGCGGGGACATGTCAGTATGTTTTTACCCCTTTGTAGTTTTACAAGAAGATGTCAGGGCTCTGTTAGGGTCACTCAGATTTTTCCACACCACTGTTGCCCAGCCATGCCTTCAGGGACCTTAGTTTGTGCACTGATCATGCTAGAACAGAAAAGATCTTTCCCCAAACTGTTCCCACATAGTTGGAAGCATACAATTGCCCAAGTTGTCTTGCTAAGCTGAAGCATTAAATTACCCTTTGCCAAAAGTAAGGGGCTTAAGCCAAACTCTATAAAACTGAGGTTTGCAACTAACAGCCACCTGTAGGAAGACCCCCATACAAATTCAAAGTTTGGGGGTCAGCATGCCACCTGACTGGCAAGTGGCGGATACCCCCACCTGATCACCTGCACCCATCCTGGGCACTTCCAGGTGGGGGGGGGGGGCAAAGAACCCAATGACAATAAATAAAGGCCCTGTGTTCTTCGAGAATGCCTCTGGGCCAGGGGGCATAGAGCCATGTGTGCCCTTCAGCCTCCAAGCCTTTTGGATTCTAGACTATGCCTGGTATCCTTAAAGTGGCACATATTGAACATAAAAAAGGGGAAAATCCCTAACGCCATACACTAGTGCTGAGTGCTATGGGGTCAATTCAGAGCCTGGTGAAAAAACTCACTTCATTTTTAAGAGAATTGTCACTCATGTTCATTGTTTACCTTGGGCTCGATTCAGAGCCAAGTGAAAATATACACCCAATAGACAATGAATGGCATTTTTCTCTCCTAAAAAAGAAGTGATTTTTTTTTCACCAGACTCTGAATTATCTCCTATATCTTTTATATATTATTTTTACCAGATAACAATTTTATGCACAGTTATCTTTTTGCAAATTGTTTCAGATTGACTTAATTTGGCTTTTTTAGATGTTTTGAGTGGTGTCTGATATATGTTACATAAGTGGGTCTCTTTTTTTTCTTTGTAGAGTATTACTGTATAATTATTTCTCATACCATACTGCTAGTATAATACTGATTAGCTATACCGACCCTCACCACTAGACAATATAAGATCAATCATCTGTTTATTAAAAATCTTAAAGGGACAGCCCAGGCAATGGCAATATATTGCAGTAATGAGCTTACCTGAAGCCTGTCCCATGTGCCCCTCCTCTATTTTCTACAGTGGAAAGTAAAGCCCCTGTCCAGACAACAACAACAAAAAGGAATCTATACTCACCTTTTTTCCCTGCAGCTGTTTTGGAGTGCAGAGAATTCCTGCTGCCACCCAGCACCAGTCTCATTCCCAAATGAGGGAACGAATGCCTTTTCCAAGAGGGTGGTCCACCTGGGCACATCCCCTTTATTACAGTGAATGGAGGGGGCATTCAGAGAAACGTGGCTATTCCTCTACACCTTGTAAATAAATGGAGACAGGTGCTGGACAGTGGGGATCTCGGTATCGGGTTTCACACACTGTAGGACAGAACAAAAGGTGAATATACTGTATCTATTATCTATTCATGTGTGGAGTGTCCCTTTAACTTCATTACAATTCAGTGACTTGTGAATGTTTTTATATTTATCTCCTAACATTTCAACGAATTGCTGTGAGAATTTCACACATATGTGTTTATAGCACAATCCTCCCCATCTCAAGTTTTTTTTTTGCAGTGGGACTTTGACATCACAAGTGATAATTGAGCTCCTAAGTGTCATAGGATCATTGCAGTGGTTAGTAATGTAAGTCACTCTATCTTTACCTTAGCATAGAGTTCATTCCTATCATTTGATTAAAAAAAAATAGATCTACTGTAATGTGCTATTCTGTGACAATAAAATATGAAAACTTTAAGGGGAGGGGGCATGTTTTTATAAGCAACTTTCCTCCAGTATAATGACATTTTAGTTGCACGATGCAGTTCCTCCCCACGGATGAATCAGAAGGGAACAACTGCCATACATTTATTCAGCACTAATGATTCAGGCAGAGCCACAAATATGGAAAATAACTGGTTGCAGTACAGTTTTATAAATAGATAGGCTTAGTATTTTCGGATAACCCCTTCACTGCCAGGATGCAGCTACAGGAATGCAGAATCATTTTACAGTTTTCAGTCCTTTGGGTTTTTTTTATTTTTTTCAATCATTTGTATCTGTTTATACTTTAATTTTCAACATACAGGGGTGTGTGGTGATAATACAGTCTGTCATCCATGATCCTCTGAGGCGCTGGTGTCTATGTTTTGCTCCTAGCATAGAACTGGCCACAGGTAAATATTTTTTTATTTTAGAGTTGAGGGCATGGGGGATTAAAGGGGGGTTAGATATGTGAGTAGTGGGTACGGTATGTTCAAAACTCGAACATTGGTCATTCTACAATCATTACATGGTTTGTAACATTTTGTCAACATTACAGATGTCAAAACAAGTTTTCCCTCTCGGGGACGTCTGTAGCATTCATAATTCATCCACATATAACTAAAGACGGACAGATAACAGATTAAGAGGTGGGAATTATGTAATATCTAAATGCAGGAAATGATTTTTATCTGGTGTCTTGGGGGAAGTGTTATTGGGAGAGGATGGAAGGGGTGCGGTGATCAGGGAGACAAAATAGTACTCAGACATTACTAAGAACCAAAACAAGGCATTTTCTTCTACAGTATGAGTCAAGGTGTGCTCATTTGCTTTAGAACTGCAGAAATCTGCATCACTTGCTGCTCCAATCACTGCAAAATAATACCAAAGTCACCAAACACCTCCAACTCACCATAAACTCCCTGCTCAGATCAGTCCATAACTGGCTATATTATGAATCGGCTATGGAGCCCGCTGAAACCCAGAATCTAAGCAAGGACATTTAGATCCTCAGTTTAACACTCGCCCAACTGCATGACTGCACTAGAGCTCCATGTTATCTCCCGCATTTCTTCCCAACTCCCTTCAATAAAACACTTCACAACGTATATATCTTTGGAATGATACATTTATTAATCGGCCACAGCTGAACAAATAAATACAAGACAACACAAATCTCCAACCCCTCAATCGAGTCTGAGTGGTAATCATCTAAACTAAGCCTGCGTGATTGACGAGGAGAAAAAAATCCTATAAGCACCTAAATAAGCGGATTTCTCTGTTAGGCTCGGAACTCACCAGGGCTAACCGCCAGGGTGCAAAATGACAACAGCCTGACTACCCCAAAAATGTAGCCATCCTCGCCCCTACGCTGGCCATCCTCGCTCCTTTTTCGATTCGAAAAAACAGCCGCGTTTCTACACCTCAGTACTTCTCTAACCTGCCCACTCAGACCCGAACAGGGTTGAGACCGCCTATCGGCTGTGACAGAATTAATCCTGAACAGTAAATATCAATGCATAAACAGTAACATAAACCCTCCCCCATACATTTAATATAATACATACAATCATTGCCACATTCTATTTGTGTATCCACATTATATATATTTTTTTTATAAAACAGCATAATCACAAGAACTACTTTGCCAAACATAGTTCCACAAAAAACAAATAATAAAAAAAAAAAAAAATAAGATATATACATATATATAATTTTATTTATTTATTTATTTATTTTAAATATATATATATATATATATATATATATATATATATATATATATATATATATATAAAACACCTCCCACAGTACAATACACACACCCTGCCATTAAAACAGAAAAAACAAAATCTCAAAATTAACCCAAAATAGGGGTGGGCGGATGGGACTGCTCTTGTCCAGCGCCGGGAGTCAGAGGGGTCAAAGAGGGAGAGGGGGAGGAACCCCTAGCCTTTATATAGTGCCTCCCCTCGTCCCTTCCCCCAGCCCCCCACTGGTCAAAATGGCCCAGCTCCCGATAGGAGCTCAGGCCAGTCATGTGGCACCTTACCTAAGGGGCGGTGCCTTCTTGACTGCACTAGAGCTCCATGTTATCTCCCGCTTTTCTTCCCAACTCCCTTCAATAAAACACTGCACAACGTATATATCTTTGGAATGATACATTTACTAATCGGCCACAGCTGAACAAATAAATACAAGACAACACAAATCTCCAACCCCTTTATCAAGTCTGAGTGGTAATCATCTAAACTAAGCCTGCGTGATTGACGAGGAGAAAAAAATCCTATATGCATCTAAATAAGCGGAAGCCGATTTCTTAAGCTCAGCCGCCATCTCTGTTAGGCTCGGAGCTCACCAGGGCTAACCGCCAGGGTGCAAAATGACAACAGCCTGGCTACCCCAAAAATGTAGCCATCCTCGTCCCTGCGCTGGCCATCCTGGGTCATTTTTCAGTTCGAAAAAACAGCCGCGTTCCTACACCTCAGTACTCCTCTAACCTGCCCACTCAGACCCGAACAGGCTTGAGACCGCCATAGCTGCCCAGCGTTGACTCCTTAATGCTGGACAGCCCACCAACTCCCTCCCCTCTCACCCCTCATTGACCAACCCAAGAAGCTCTCCTGGATCCAAACCCCAACCTACCGTTCAGCTGAAGCCACCGTGACATACCCCCAATACATACCCTCGGTCATCCAAGCCAGTAATGCCGCCCCCCCCACTTGGGGTTGCCCCGCATGATAACCTGCCCGCGGGCCATACTACCCAAGCAGGACATCTCGCTTGTCCCCCTTATCAACCCTCCTAGGGACCTTAACAGGTTAATGACATGCCTCCTCCCTGATCACCAACTACCAGCCTGCTCCATCCATATAGCTCTCTGACAAGCCTGCCGCGCCGACCAAAGACTGCCGAGTACATACTATCCAGGGCTATGCTCCCCCCCTCCCAGCCTGCAGCCCATGTATTCTACCAAAAGACAATTTGATAATTATCCGCTTCAACCGATTAAAGGGGGGGGGGAGGGGGCAGTGTAATCCACCCAGTGACTATCCAATACCCACCGCTTCCATTCTCCTAAGGACCTCAGGCCTCTTCCCTCTATGTGCCACATAGTCCCCCAATACGCAGAGCCACCAGAACAGACCACCACTTAGTGGTCCCGTAATTCACCCATAACGTATCTGCTAACCCGCCGAACCGTGCTGATCATATTAAAGGGGGATCTTGCCCCTTCCCAGTGGGCCCGTCCTCCACCAATAGGAGCATCGGATAAACCGCCGAACACGCCAAAGTCGATCATGTTAAGGCCACACAGCCCACTCCTTTCCCAGTGTGCACGCCCATCATGAGCATCCAACAATCCGCCAAACTCACCAATTCTATTGTGTTAAGCGCTCCCGGCCCCCACGCCGATTCCATCATATTGTGGGCTACCGCCCCTCCCCAGTGGGCCATGTCCTCCACCAATATAAGGATCCAATAACTCGCCGAACCCCCCGGTGATCATGTAAAGCCTTTTGGGCCCCCTCCCAGTGGGTCCCGTAATCCACCATATGAGTAGCCGGTAATTCGCCGAGCCCCCACGGCAATCATGTTGAAGCCTCTCGGGTCCCTTCCCAGTGTGTCCCGCAATCCCACCATATGAGTATTTGCTAATTCTCCGAGCCCCCACGGCGATCATGTTGAACCTCTCAGGCCCCCTTCCCAGAGGATCCCTCAATCCAACCATATGAGTATCCGGTAATTCGTCAAGCCCAAACGGCGATCATGTAAAAACCTCTCAGGCCCCTTCCCAGTGGGTCCCGCAATCCCACCATATGAGTATCCGGTAATTCGCCGAGCCCCCACGGCGATCATGTTAAGCCTCTCGGGCCCCTTCCCAGTGGGTCCCGCAATCCAACCATATGAGTATCCGGAAATTCGCCGAGCGCCCACGGCGATCTAATTAAAAAACCTCTCAGGCCCCTTCCCATTGGGTCCCGCAATCCCACCATATGAGTATCCGGTAATTCGCCGAGCCCCCACAGCGATCATGTTAAACCTCTCGGGCCCCTTCCCAGTGGGTCCCGCAATCCAACCATATGAGTATCCGGTAATTCGCCGAGCCCCCACGGCGATCTTATTAAAAAACCTCTCAGGCCCCTTCCCAGTGGGTCCCGCAATCCCACCATATGAGTATCCGGTAATTCGCCGAGCCCCCACCGCGATCATGTTAAAACCTCTCGGGCCCCTTCCCAGTGGGTCCCACAATCCAACCAATGAGTATCCAATAACTCGCCGAGCCCCCACGGCGATCATGTTCCAAACTTCCCAGGCCCCTTCCCAGTGGGTCCCGTAATCCTCCAATATGAGTATACGATAACTCGCCGAGCCCCCACGCCGCTCATGTTAAAGCCTCTCGGGTCCCTTCCCCAGTGGGTCCTGTAATCCAACCATATGAGTAACCGGTAAGTCGCCGAGCCCCACGGCGATCATGTCAAAGCCCCTCGGGCCCCATCCCAGAGGGTCCCGTACTACTCCAATATGAGTATCCGATAATTCGCCGAGCCCCACGCTGATCATGTTAAATCCTCATGGGCCCCTTTCCTCGTGGGTCCCGTAATCCTCCAACATGAGTATCCGCCACACCGCCGGGAGCGCCGAGTCTATTATGTTAAGCGGTACCGGCCCCTACCGGTCCAAAACTACGTTGATGACATCATATTACAGGCTCTCAGCCCCCCCCCCCCAAAGTGGGCCATGTTCTCCACAAATATGAGTGTCCGATAATTCACCGAACATGCCAAGCCGATTATGTGGGGGCCTCTCGCCCCCCCTTCTCCATGTGTCCCGTAATCCACCAACACAAGCCTCCCAAAAATCCAAATTCCCTAGTCTATCGTATTGAGCACCCCCGGCCCCTACCCAGTGGGCCCCACAATCCACCAATCTGAGGGTCCAAAACTAAGCCACTTCATCATATTATAGGCTCTCGCCCCTTCCCTTTGGGCCATGCCATCCACCAGTATGAGTCTCCAATAATCTGCAAAACACACAAAGCCGATCATGTTAAACCTCTCGGGCTCCAGCCCATCGGGCCCCGTAATCCCCCAATATAAGTGTCCACAAACCCCCCCCCCCAAATACATCATATAAACAGGGTTCTTCACAGCGGGCCACGTCCTCCGCCAATATGATTACCCGATAATCCGCCGAACCCGCCAGGTCGATCATGTCGAGGCTTCCCATCTCCTTCCCTGCCCCCCCCCACAATACACCAATGAGTATCCCCTAAACCATTGATTTATCATTAAAAGGGGGGGGGGTTGTCCTCTGGCCCCTTCTCCGTGTCCCCCTGATCCACCAACATGAACCATGAGATCCGATACACCGCTAATATCTGATACTTCGCTACTTATCCGCATAAGGGGTCTTGGCCCTTCTGCCGTAGCCCTCATCCCCCACCGATGAATATCCATCGGCCGCTCCCCACGCCAAGCTCCTCATCCATCCACTTTCTCCGGGGCCCCCCAAATGTACTGACCTCTGGTGACACTACCCAGCATTCTGAATCCTACCTACTGCGAGCACGAATCTTATTCCGCCCTGGGCCATACCCACAGTCTCTTTAACCCTCCCCGCCATCAGTACATTCGAAAGCTCGCACCACCTCTCTGCTGCTGCACGCCTCCCCACAGAGCTGCTCTCCGGGTCGATTTGAGGGTACTAACCCCCAATGCTCCCCAACTTACAACCTCATCGTATAGTGAGCGCAACCCACTTCCCCAACTATGCACTCCGACTGCTTCCAGCCTTTCCCCCAAGACACCCTCGAGCAGTCCCTTAATCCCACACTCCGGTTCCCCTGACCATTCCATTCTAACAAATCAACCAACCCACCCCCTAGGCTGTACCCCCCAGTCAACTCTGGCCTTCCTGTCCCTGAACAACCCCAGCGCCATTCACCTCCCTGGCTCAGTGTCCTTCCCCAAAATCTGATCACAGCCCCATTAGGATCCAGAGCCTCTGATTCCAACTGCGGCACGCAGCTCCCTTTCCCGTAAATCCTTTACCCCGGCCCTGACAAGCCATGTCCTTCTCCATTCATTCAGTCCCCAGGCCCCTCTTCCCGAAGCCAAGAACTGGTTGAACAGTGGCCAATCTCCAAACCTCCCCCCAACTAAACATCTAAACCGCCCAAGACCTTTAACCCACCTGGTGACGGCCACGCCCCTCCAAGCCTCTTCCTGCCCATCCCCGCACGCATACTTGGTTCTCCCCGCTTGAGTGCAGACCCTAACCACCTACTCCAACCCGCTCTCCAGGCCGCCCCCAGAATTAGTCCCCCCCTTCCGTAGCTATCCCCCCCCGAGTCCTGCATCAACTGCCGAGTCACCCATCCTCGCTCCTACCGCACCTCTCCCCCTCCTGCCTTTTCCTTGAACATTTTTTTTTTTATATAAGGGAGGGGTGTATCCCCCAATGCAAAGGGGGTGGTCCTCTCCCTGTGATAGTTTTCAGAGGAGTCACATCGATCTCAACTCCCTTGCCATTCCTCTGACTGTAACCGCTCCCCCACTAAGCGCCAGTACGCTATCTCCTGCACGCCATCCCCCTTCCTTTCCAACACCGGTCACCCCACCTCCAGTATGCTTCCAACCCACCCCCCGTTGAACACATGATACCTATCCCAGAACGACGAATAAACAGTAACGACGACCCGCTGGGCGTACCTTGACGGTGCGGGGGTGTATCGGCCCGCCGCCTGGACAATCGTGATCCCGTCCGCTGGGGGGATGTCCCGATACCACTGTGCCTGGTACCGCCACCTTGCCGCTCTTTGCCCTGGCCGAATGGGCCGCTGTCCTGAACTCCATGAGGCCCCGTGTCGGCCGCTTGCTGCCCGGGGGGAGTGATGGGCCCGGACCTGTGCTGCCCGGCCTATGTGTGTGGGATTGAAGCAGGCGCTGGGAACCCCCAACCCCAAAACAAAGAAGGGGGGCCCTCTCTCCAAGGCTAGGTGCATTGAGCCCCCCAACCTGGATCCCCCCCCACCGCCTGGCAGCCGGTGGGCTCCGACCCCCCCAGTGGATCCCCCCCAGCCAACAGGGCAGGAGGAGGAGCCCCCCCAGCGGGCAGGAGGTGAGGCGCCAGGTTGGTGGAGGTGGTGCACCGACCCCCCCCCCACACCCAGGTGGGGGCAGTGGTGCCAAGCAGTGAGATTTGATCCCCACCCTGCCGGAAGAGGAGCCGGGGCCTCGATCCGGAGGCCTGCCCCACAGCGAGGCCCGATGAATAGACAGGAGGGAGAGAGCCTCCCCCCGCCACGATGACAGGAGGGGAAGCAGCGCAGCCTCCACAACGCGGCGGGCGGCCACGCGCGAGCCCACACCGAAAGGAGCCACCATGCCCGAGGCCCAGGACGGGAGGTAGGAGGGAGAAAAAAGGAGGAGGTGGGGGGTGCTCCTGCACCGCGCCGTCAACCAGGCCACCATCATGGCCACAAGCGAGGCACGCAGTGGCCCGAGGGAGGGGAAGAAGAGGGGGAGGACCTCCCCATATACTGACAGCAGGCTGGGAGACCTGAGCCCCCCCCCCCCCGCGACGCAGAAGGGGGGGCAGGAATGAGGGCAAGATCAGTCCCAGGGACCGAGGAGGGAAGGGCACCACCCTGCGGAACGGGGAAAAAGGAGTCATCGCGCGGGCCAGAAGGCAACCAGAGGGGGGTGGGGGGTTGTGATAGGCTACTTACCCAGTACCCCCTGGACGCCATTGCCCGCCCGATGAGAGGATTCTGGCGCTGGACGAGCGTCTGGCAGACTGCTCTTGTCCAGCGCCGGGAGGAAAAGGGGTCAAAGAGGGAGAGGGGGAGGAACCCCTAGCCTTTATATAGTGCCTCCCCTCGTCCCTCCCCCCAGCCCCCCACTGGTCAAACTGGTCCAGCTCCCGATAGGAGCTCAGGCCAGTCATGTGGCACCTTACCTAAGGGGCGGTGCCTTCTTTATAGTGGCCAAAATAGCTCAGATGGCAGAGCGTTAGAATAAAGATCTAAAGGTCGCTGGTTTGATCCCCAGTTTTGTCAGGCCCCATATACTAAGAATTAGTAAACAAGCCATACAGCAACACTTAGCATCACCTTTTGCTTCTAAAGCTGAAAAACAACACTGTATTCACAGCCCCACCACACAGCCACGAGTCCAACAATTCCCCCCACAGATCAATAAATAACTGTCCCACTGTGTAAATTGCTGAAGGAGTCCCAGACCTAAGGAAATACAAAGGGGGTTATTCAAGAAGGGATAGCGGCAGGTAGTGCTTCGTAGTGGCAGGCAGCGTCTGGTGAAGGCTGTAGGCAAAACCACATTTAGGAAAGCGAATCTGGTGAGCGACTCTAACAGAGCCATGTAACAGCCAATGTATTATTATTGGCGGCTCAGCGTATAGCACCGGCACTCTAGCTTCCAGAGTGCCAGGTATTACCTTTCGCTCACTGTCACTCTCCCATACATTTCACGTATTGCAGTTCATTTGCTTGTGTTTAAACAGCGTGTTTGAAATTTTGTTTTGCTCAAATCATTGTGTGACCTCTCCTGGCTTTTAGAAACTTTTTGGACTTTTTATATTTTTATGCAGAATTTTCATTACAGATCTGGCACTAAAGTGTTAAGGTCACAGTGTTAAAGCAATGTCATTCCTTTTGTTACAGGTGGATATGTGTTCAGAAACAGACTTTAATCACACAGCGTCTGCCTCTCTATGCTATATCGACCAGATTTAGAGCGCCGGCACTGTGTGTGTCCTTTTTTGATAGGTATGATGTGGGTCGCTGAGAGTCAGTCGAATTGAGCTGGCGCTACCTCTCACTCCCGGCAGTGCTGTACTGGTGTTATAGCGCCCAACATACATAACATTCATCAATGTGGGCCAGGTTACTACAGCGACTGAGGCGCTCTGTTACAGCGCCTGATACCCATTTACAGCGTCTACTAGCGGTCGCTCTAAGCGCCGCTATACAGACGCTCATCTGCTGATTCCTGACGCTAGTAATGAATGAGCCTCAAAGTGTCCAAGCCAGACCCATTAGTAATATGCAGAGCGTATGCCGACCCCCAGACCCAATTATTTATATGCAATGTGTCAACTAATGCCCCAAAACATTAAAAAAGCACCATGGGGGAGGGGGGCACCACTGACATATGAAGAGTGCGGCTGGAACATTATTGAGAAAGAATAGGATCAGTCAGTCACTGTCCTTTGACTGATGTGTCCCTAGCCCCAAAAATTGTAATGTAGGGTATCCCAAACCCCAAGAAATGCAGAGTGTAGTGGACCTCCTAGTCCCGTTAATTCTTGGACCAAATAGATTAAATATTGATTTTCAGAGCTGAACAGGACTCACCAGACACAATAATCTATATGCAGATTGCAAGTGGCCCCACCAGACCCAGTAATAAATATGCAGAGCACAAGTGGACCCCCTAGAGCCAATAGTTTATATGCAGAGTGTTAGTGGACACATCTGACCCAATGCAGAGCATAGACACTCAATAGCTAAGTGGCAAAACATAAAACAAGCACTGTGCAAGAGTGGGGAGTAGCACTGAATGCTGTAATGCTCTGTTCTGCACAGTTCAGGCAAGTAACATGTTAATAAGTCACATGACAGCATATGTCACTTGTGTGAGGCACAGAAAGTGTAGGGCAGAATGCAGGACCTCCCTAAGCATGAAAGCACCCATCCCAGCTGCACTATAGCATTGATTCAGACCCCCCTTTCTCATCAATTTTATGGAGGTCTTGCTACCAAACGAAAATGAAAACATTTTACACTAAAGTTCTCGCAGAAAAAAGGCTTTGCTGAATCAGACGAGGGGAAAAAATCAATGAGAATGGAAATATTCGCGCAAAAAAAAGGTGAGAAAGGGGCTCTGAAACAACCCTATTATGCCTATATCTGCCACCAGTCCCAACCCCCCCCCCCCCCCACCAACACACACAGCTTCTGTCTTATGTTTTGGTGGAATTAGTTTAACATCAGTGGCGCTTGCCTGGGGATATAAATGTCCATGCCAGTTATGTAGGTACAGAGTGGTAGGGGTGAATGTGCCAAGTGTGTACATTGCTATGGGTCAAGACTGATGGTAATTGATATAGTGGCCAAAGAGGTGGTAACTGAAGGTGAAAACTGCTGGGTGAAGGGGTGGCAAGGGAGTACATGTACTTGTGGGTATAGATCTTTAATGCTAGATACCATTATTCAGTTTACTCATGTTTTAGCATTTAGTCGTTTAACTGTATCCAATTTGGTTATCAATTGGCATCCTAGGAGCACAAAAAGGATACAGGGGGTTATTTAGGAAGGGATAGCGCCAGGTAGTGCTTCATAGCATCAGGCAGCGTCTGGTGAACGCCGGGCGCTGTATTGGAAACCACATTTAAGAAAGCAATTCTGGTGAGCGACTCTAACAGCGCCATGTAGCGTCACATGTATTATTTCAGGCGGCTCAGCATATAGCGCCGGCACTCTAGGTTCAAGAGCGCCATGTATTACTTTTCACTCAGTGTCACTCTCCCATACATTTCAATGGGCTTTCATCTGTTTTTAAATAGCGTGTTTGTCAATTAAATTTTTTTTTGCTCAAATAATTTTGTGACCTCTCCTGGCTGCAAACAAACATTTTTAGAAACTTTTTTGACTTTTTAGATTTGTATGCAGAATTGTCATTACAGGTCTGGCACTAAAGTGTTAAAACAATGTTTACACATTCCATGTGTTTTCGCTTTGTTACAGGTGGATATGTGTTCAAAAACAAACTTTGATCACACAGCGCCTGGCGCTCTATGCTATAGCGACCAGATTTAGAGCGCCTACGCGGTGTGTGTGTAGTTTTTTTTTTTAAGTATAGTGTTGAGCGCCCAGTGCCGGACACACTGAGCTGGCGCTACCGCTCGCTTGCTGCAGCGTTATACTGTTGTTAGAGTGCCCAACATACTGTAAATAATGGGCCTTTATGGAAAATCAATATTGTTAATAATGTTGCATATATAAATAAAGGAATATACAGCATGGTATGATATGAAGTGGGAAGGCCTAGAGCAGGTTTTCCAAGCAGATAGTATCAGCATCCTGAGACAATAAAATCCAAACAAAGGTTGGGACTAGGAGAACATAAAACTTATGACCAGGGTCATAAGAGAGGAGAAAAGAAAGACCAGTCATCAAAGAAGACCAGAGATCAAAAGCTTTTTGTGTATAATTGGGGGAGGCAGGAGGAAGGCAAGAAGGAGACTGCTGGCACATGAGAAGGGCCGGGCGAGAGGCAGTAGAGGGAGAGAGAGAAAGGCATGAAGGCTGCCAGCTGAAAAAGTCTGCTGGTTGGTGCCCGTTTCAGGAGGGTAATGCTTTTAAAGTTGCTTTAATCCCTGTATATATGTATGCCAGTCTCAAAACTGTATTGTATTATGTTGAAAGATTTGATTGCATTATTGTGTTATTTTGTCAACAATATATCTCTTTATTTACTACTTGTCTCAGTGTCCTCTTCATATACCAGAAGTCGAAAGAACCTACAGTCTTACAGTTTTATGCATGTATCCATTGTGTTATCATTGGCCAGATATTAATAATATTTATATATTTGTTTGCCTATTTTAGTCGAGCCAGGCAGGATAAATATAGATATATGTAATATTATTAATATTTTAGTTATCACATAAATTGGACGAGCCATTTAGCAGATTAAATTATTTACAATACATCACATTCATCAATGCTGGCCAGGTTACTACAGCGACTTACAGCGCCCGATACCCGCTTACAGCGTCTAATAGCGGCCACTCTAAGCGTCGCTATACAGACACTCACATGGCGATACTTGGCTCTAGTAATAATTCAGCCTCTAAGTTGCGGAACTAGTTCTCTCAAGTATCAAGCTTTAAAGGGTGGCTAGCATCTGTCTAGGATGTAAGGGGGTTACGTTCCTGAACATAGCAAGGCCGACCAAAAGATACTAAGCCCTGCAAACATAGAAGTCCAAGCAGTATTCTTTCATCTGCGTTACCAGAGATTTTATGATAGAAATAGGAAATGTAGACCATTGGAGGACCCAAGTGATAAGAGCTGAAGACCAGCAGCTCCCACATGATTACATAGATCAGTACATTACATTGATGAGTACATCATTACCTACAGGGATGCTTGGATGATGACACCACAGCAAGTGACCAGAGCCGCAACAGCATACAGGTAAGCATCTCACAAATATTACCAAAGTAATATGTACTATGAAATATTTTCGTTATATAGTCAAAACAAAATGATTGTAAATGAAGACACTTACCTAACTCTGAAGCTCGTCTATTTAAAGCTTTCCAGAAAGAGAATGTGTTTTTTTTATGCGGGTGGCAGATATTGTACCAGGTTTCTGTGCTGATGGCGTATTTGTTGTTCCTGGACAGTCTAGAGAAGATGCTTTTTCTTTTGTGACCGTCAATCTCCATTTTGTCAGTTTCATAAATCCCATTAGCCAACAATCATCTGAAGTCGACTCAGGATTGCCTTGAAATGACTGAAAGCTTTGCTATGTCAAGTAAGTCTTTCCCGCATGCTGCACTTGTGAATTATTAAAGTCGAATCAATAGCAGCACTCCCTGTCAGGTGCATCTTAGGGGTGGATGTCAAAAGTGGCCATACTCCACTCCTACTACATACAAGTCCCAGTGGACTCCACACATGCAAGACCGCTTCTCAGAGAATGCAGACGAACCAGCCTCCAGAACAAAGACATACACACCGGGAGGGAACACAATGCAATACAAAACAAAAAGAAGCGTGTTTTGTACTTGTTCTGCTGTCTGAGCTTGGTTAAGGATTCTTAAACCAGAATTGAAATGCCATAGCTGACTTTATCGGCTAAGCTTCCGGGTTAGACTCTGGAAAATGAAACAAATGTGCGTTGTATAGGAGACGCACACAACTTATTATATTACATACATATTAGACCTTTTCACTATAGATATAGATTGTATAGACTAAATGTTAATTGGGTTGAAAGATATCTGTAGTACAGGCTGAGCTCCCCAGGCCAGTCTGACTAGTTTATTGCTCCAAACATTCCAAAGCTGCTAGTAAAGTGCCAGTGTGTCGCATACTGTCAGAAAGGCAACGGCTTGCCAAGATTTGTAATAAGGAACACCACATAGTAACTTGTTTTAGAAGGTAAAGACAGGAACATTAAAGCTATTTGGAGAAGGAAGTCTGCACTTACTTTAGAATTTAGATAAATATATATATGAGGAAATGTTACTAAGGGCCTTATTTATCAAGGAATAGCGACAGATAGCGACAGATAGCGACTGGGGAGCCGGCCAGTAAAGCCAGGTACCGCAACTAGAACGCCAGCTCCCCTCCACAATCACACATTTATCAAGCCGATACTGCTTAGCTACTGAGATAGCGCCACCTAGCAACTCATTCATCATTATCCCAGCCTCATCCCACAGCGCCAGCGAACATCCTTGAACAGCGACAGGTATGACCTCTCGCTACCTGGCGCTCTCCAATGCATTGCAATGGCAGAATGTATTTTAATTAATAATTATTTTTTAATATATATATTTTTTTTAAATTTCCCCAAAAAAAATCTGTGAACACTTCTTCCTTTGAAAATGTATTTTTTGGGGATTTTTCAAAAATTTTTTTTTTTTTTGCAGAATTGATATTACAGGTCTGATTTTAAACTATTCAGGTTTGAATATTATTTAAAAATCATTCCATTTTTTTTGGGTGGTTAGGGGGTTACAAAACTACTTTTAACACATCGGCTACTGCGCTCTGGGATTTAAACATGCATTTCACAGCGCTAGGAATTTTTAAGGCTGATTTTTTAATGAATATGGTGGGTGCCGGTCGCTATGTCCAGTCGCTATCATGCGCTCCCATACAACAGCGAACCTGTCAAATAGCGACTCAGCATCTTGTATTCAACATTACGGCACACCGACTGAGTCGCTATCATCCACCGAACAATGGCCAAGCACAGCCACTACTAGCGGTCGCTGTCAAAATACCGCTACAGTCGCTCAACAGTCGCTATCTGTCGCTATCTGTCGCTATTAATGAATCAGCCTCCCCGAATCTTTAGGACCCTATTTATGATGTGCGTCTGTTAGCTTAATTTTATGGCTATATCACCAGCTTCGCAGTGCTGGCATTCCCGTCTGTTGCTGTGCTGTGGACTACATTGGCGCTAGCAGGTGTTGCACTGAACGTTACTAGTTAGATTTGATTGTTGCCCTTAACGTATTGGCCGGCCTATATCAGCCCGCCTGCTAATTTTTCCAGAGCAAGTGAGCGCCACTTTCTACTGGCATTTTTCCCACACTCCCAAGAATATTTATGAATTTTTTCCTTTTTGAAATCTTTCTATCAATTTTGATAACCCCCAAAAAAACATTTTGGCCCATCTAGGTCCTGCGTTTCATTTGGTGACAGTTCCCAATGCAAATTCTGTACATATAAATCTGTTTAATATAATTAAAAGCATTAACACTTCAATCCAGTTCTTCCCATTGTGCTCTGTGGGATCTTGACCTTTAGCACCAGGTGTCATCTGGCGCTGGCCGGCGTTGCAACTTTTTTTCGCTACTGTTAAATAAGACCCAGCCAGCGGCCACATCGGAGTTAGCATTTTTTTAGGTGTTAAATCAGACAGGCATGTTAAGGCCAAAAAAGTGGTGCTGTGTGGTGCTGACGATTCTAAAATAAGGCTCTGAATCTCCAACCAATACCAATAAAAAAAAAAATCAAGCTATCCTTCATAAGAAAAAAAGGGTGCCAGAGACACTGCTCTTTCTTTCTTGCCATGATAATTAAATTTCACTGCCATATTTGTATTTTTTGCCTTGATAATTATATTTTTTTGTTTTTGCATTCAATTTTTCATGACCC
Source organism: Gastrophryne carolinensis (assembly GCA_027917425.1). Classification (NCBI taxonomy): domain Eukaryota; kingdom Metazoa; phylum Chordata; class Amphibia; order Anura; family Microhylidae; genus Gastrophryne; species Gastrophryne carolinensis. The sequence continues at coordinate 141,958,525 of CM051238.1, forward strand.
CCCCCCCCCCGCCTTTCCAGCCTCAGTGCCTTGGGCTATGCATCCAGCTTGCCAGTGGCCCAGTCTAAAACAAAATGGGGTTTTCCACCGCCGTTGCTATTCCCACTAGGCTTTTTTGAGAATTTTGATTTGCTAATCTCAAGAATGACAGCTGGCTTGACCCATTGGCCACATCCCGGCTTCCCTGTTGAGTGGGAAGCACTCCCTGGGTGTGAGGGGGGATGCAGCCAGGCTCCTCAAAGTGGTACAGTTTAAACCAAATTGTGGGTGATGGGGTAGGGGTGTGGTTTAGCGTGTGGCTTAATAACGCGTCACATGCTCTAGGAATATTTGGCCCATAAAGGATGCAGGTGATTGAGCCAATGTTTACAAGTCTATGCATTCCACTGCCACCATTGAACCAAAGAGTCAGAGCAGTTGTAAACCACCCCGATATCCAGCATTCTGCATTTGCTGGGACCGTCTTCCCGATGTCAGCAAAGTAGGACATTTAGGGGTTTCCAGAGTTTTAGGAAGGACAGTGGGCCTCAAAGTGGGGCTGTCCCACCAAAAGTGGGACATCTGGTCAGTGGGGAGGCTAAGTTATTGCTAGCACTTCATAGCATCACTTGAGCGCCTGCAGAAAGACGCTTTTAACGGCTCAGCCGCAACGCCAGCCACAATGCCAGCCACAAGCAGACAGCGCTGTTAGGGTTCGGCCCTGTAGGCTACCTGTGGTCCTGTGTCTTGTCTGTTTTTTCCAATGGAGATAGCGACAGGTAGTGTCGGCAGGGAGGGCCAGAAATCATTTGTATTTAACATGTAAACAAACAGCACCAGCACGGGCGCTGTGATACTGTGATATACAGGCATACAGTGCCATGTACAAAAAATATCTTTAATCGGGGATGGCTGCACAGTGATCAAGTGAAAACACATAGAATTACTTTGGGAACATACAAATGACATGGCACATGATTGGCAGACATGAAAATGTAAGTTAGCAGCAGGTAACCTAAGTACAATAATGAATGAAAAAAACATTCAGAACAGGCCAGAGATCCCATGTCACTTGATTGAGCACAAAAACATTTAAAAAAGCTAACCAGAAAGCACAAAACAAAAACAGTACTGGTATGGCTAATTGAAGTCACTGGGAGAATGGCACTGAGCATCTGATGTGATTTGGCGCTGTAGGAAACACAGCGCTGGCACGAACAAAGCACCCGGAGCTTGATACATGGAACACTACATGGCACTAGGAGAGGCGCTAAACATTTTTTGCACCATAATATGACTTGCTGTTGGCGCTCACGAAAAGCACCTGCCTCTATGTGTCACTACATGGCATTAGCGTCTCTTAAAGCAGACCAACACCACATTTTTAACTAGCATCCCCTGAATTACTTCCCCTTCCCTGTGAAGAGTACCTCTTGTTAATTTTCACTGCTCCTGCCTCACTCTAATCCCAGATAATGGCGCCTGTTTCAGCTCTAAAGCTCCGCCTCCTCCATTCATTGCCACTATTGTGTGTGGCAATTATGTCATTTCCACACCTATGCAATGACTGATCGCCTGGCAGCAAAAAAACAGGACTATTCAAAAAGTGAAAATATCCATAGTTAGTTCTAAACCATAAGAAGGGAGTATCAACAGCTGCTTTGGCCAAATGTATTTCACAAGCTCGGTGGGTTATGGTTTACTTTAAATAAACCCCTTCGTTTGCAGGTGATCCTGCATGTTTCACAGAGAGGGAAATTCCGATCTGAGATGCTCCAGGGGATGCCTAGCGACCTCGGCCCTGAAGCCTATTCAAATCCAGAGCCAAACTGCAAGGATTTTGTGCCGCTTTTAATCAGACCTATACCCCATGCTCAGGGCACCTGCTTTGTGCAGATACTGACAAACTGACAGGGCTTTAAAGTGGACTCCCGGGGCACCCTGATCGGGGGTGCCCTGCTGTGTGAAACCCCCCAGGTCGCCCGAACAAACTCACTTCTTCCCGGTCCTATGATGCATGCACGGCTGCTCGTCACAGTCACAAATGCCTGCCGCGGGCGTGCGCCTTGCTAGAGGGGTAGCGGAGATGCAGCTGCGGCTCGAGCATGCGCCGTGGGACCAGAGAAGGTGTGTTTATGGGCGACCTGGGGGTTTCACACAGCGGGGCATCCGATTTTGGATGAGCATGATTTAGGTCACCTTTTCCAATCAGAGCTTCTATAGATGGGGGGTAGGAACCTGTTTCATTGCAGTGCTCAGTTATTTACTGTTTAAATTCCTAAGGATTTTAACTGGGGGGCATCCCAAATCAGTATTCACCAAAGGTGATTGTTAAAAGGAACCTAAAGTAATTTTATATTAGTACAGTAATGATAATTAGTAGTCTTCTAAATTATTCCCAAACTAATAAAATATTTAACAACACTTACCATCTTAGGTCTCAAAACAAACAAAATAGTTCTAAACAACCCCTGTATGGGGCTACGTGGACGTGATGGTGACAGCATAAAATGGGGCATATGACATTGATAGTGACATCCTCTGGTCCTTATGACACACATAGATTTTGTTACATTCTTCTCTTGTTTGATCACTCCATAATAATACTGAAGTGAACTGAAGTAAGAAAAAATTAAAGAGAGAAGGATGTCCCACTCCTCTTACCTCCAATAGAAAACCGCCCCCCCCCCCCCGACCCTGGTACTTACCAACTTCCTTAATCCATATCACTTAGGCCCTTATTCATCAAGCGATAGCGCCAGGTAGTGTCTGACGAGCGCCAGGTAGCGGCAGCTAACGGCGGCTACCGACTCAAGTACGCCCTGCGGCGGTCACAATGACGCATTTATCAAGCTAAATGAGGCTAGCGCCGGCGAGAGCGACGGCTAGCGCGGCATTCATCATGAAGCCGGCTGGACCGAACAGCGCCGCTGCAAATTCCTTCACAGCGACACGTATTACCTGGCGCTACCTGCCGCTCTCCCATACATTTCAATGGCAGACGCTGCAATGATTGTTCTTAGTGGTTAGGGGGTTTTTTGCTTTTGGACAAAATTCAACACATGTTTATATTGATATGTTTTATGAATCTAGCTGGTTATTTCTGTTTTTTTTTTATTTTTTTTTTTTTCACAATGTAATGTTGTGAGTGACATGGGAATTGCATCTCCTCCACCCAAACTCATTGGCCTCAAAAGCGCTGGTTTTCCACACAAACGGGGCTTGTAAAGCTATTTTGTAGCCTGTCAGGTTGGGCGGTCACGTTCGCTCTTCGAAATTGTCAGCGCCCAAGCTATTCGGCAGCCCTGTCCTTGATGAATCTGTGTTGGTCAGTGTTTGTGCAGTCGCTGTTTTAATTCGCTATGTGGCGGCGCGAGCGTCGCTGTGCCTCGCTGCGCGGCGTTGTGCGGCGCTGTGCTGTTCATACATGTGCCCTTCTGCCATTTGCAAGGAATTCACTTCCCGCGACCCCAGTCGTTGTTAATGAATACACTGTAGTTGTGAGCGTGCCTGGCCACATATTGCAGGATTAACATTCAGTCGTACCAGCTCATAACAACCCGTTATGCATTCTCATGTGTGCCACATTTTCAGGTAGTTGTCTAGTTTGATTGTGTGATGACTTTGTGAAGGAATCAGATTTGTATATGTAAGCACAACGGTGTATGCTTTAGAAGGACCTATGCATTCCAGTATGTAGAACCCCCTGCTAAATCAAGCTAATAATTTGTGGCGCCGTGGGCCCTAGCTTGTTTTTCAGCGTCATTTTAATGTTTTTCCGCCATTTAGCTTGCACATAGCTGATATTAGCTTGTCCCTGCTGCGCGCATGTTTTTTTTTTTTAGTTTGGAAGCACAGTTGCTTGCGTCATATCCGGTTCCGGGATCCTCCTTTGCGTTTCAACGCCACCTTAAGGTAAAACTGTCTTGCGCTTATGCCAATAGCTTGTTTTTCAGCGTCATTTTAATGTTTTTCCGCCATTTAGCTTGCACATAGCTGATATTAGCTTGTCCCTGCTGCGCGCATGTTTTTTTTTTTAGTTTGGAAGCACAGTTGCTTGCGTCATATCCGGTTCCGGGATCCTCCTTTGCGTTTCAACGCCACCTTAAGGTAAAACTGTCTTGCGCTTATGCCAATAGCTTGTTTTTCTGCGTCATTTTAATGTTTTTCCGCCACTTAGCTTGCACATAGCTGATATTAGCTTGTTGCTGGGGCGCGGTGCGTATTTTTGTTTTGTTTTTTTTTTTTATGTCTCATGTCGCTAGCGTCATTTCCGGTTCCTGTTTCCTCCTTAGCGTTTCCAATATGGCTCCCAAACGGAGAGTAATGCGCCTCCCCAGCTCCTCCTCAGATTCCGGCCCCACCACCCCTCCCCCACATCCCCCACCTACCTCACCTTCCCCAAATACCACCCCTCCCACCCATTCCCCTCCTGTGCCCCAAAAACAAAGGCGCACCCGGGTGGATAGCCGGGTCAATGGCCAGGTAGTTAAAGTGAGTATTTTAGTTTTGTATTTTTAGTTTAAAAATGTCTAAACACACAGGGTGGATAGGGGTTTTTTTTTTTTTGTTTTTAGTCCAAAATTGTACACTCCACATGGGGCATCCCCATTGTGGATGTCCTGCTTGGATGCCCCCCCCCCCCTGGAGGCCCCCAAAAATTATCTCTGGCCCCTCCCATCTGTGCATGTGTGAGTTGCGGATGCCTATTGCGCTTACCTCTAGCAGGGTGTACCCCTGCGCCATACATATTTTCAATTGGTGTGCAGGCGCACTCCCTGTTAGAGTCAAACGCCACATGCGTACTTTGCCCTGCAGATGCAGCTGAGCTGGTATGCACCTCCCAAGGTCCTTGGTTGCGCATACCACACCGGCGTGGACCGCTGTATTTGCCTTGCGGAGTGACGTGGGAGTGTCCTCAGCTGTGTATTTGGGCCCTTCAAAGGGGGTTGCAGACAGTGGGCCACCAACAATAGTTGTGGCCCAAAAAAGTGCACACAAACACAGACTAATGTAAATCCTGGGTGTGGATCCACTTTGATCTTGTCTCTGTAGAACTGTTTATGACATTGTTCTGAGGTCATGTTGTGATTTTTTTTTTTTTTTTTTTTTACTTTTTTCATAGGACTTCTGCCTGGCCGAATACGACTATGCCCGAGGAGCAAAAAAACGCCTTGCCATGGAGGTGAAGGCCACTGTGTCCCGGCGCTTCAAGACCAACCTGACCATCCGGGCTATACAACAGAAATGGTCAGATTTTAAGCGCCGGGACCCAGAAGGCGTGTACCGCCTATATGATGCCTACGCATCAGGTAAGTGAAAGCTTATGTTCTTTTTGGCCTTTGTGCACAAGCATCTGCTAAGCTGTGTCCTTTTTTGCTTTCTTTATATTAATTATTTGCTTTCACCCCCTCCACACAGATAAGCGTCCTCCCCTGGGGAAACGTGGGAAGGGATTCCTCCCCCGAACCAGGCAGGCGGACTCGGGGGAGTCATCGGGGGAGGGTCCCTCCCGCGGGTCCTATTTAGAGGACCCAGGGGAGGAAGGGGATGACGCCCCAGAGGAGTGTGCTGCTGGGGGGCAGGCTGGATCAAGCCTCAGCTCCTCACACTCTGAGGCTGAGGACTCTCACCAGGCAAGGGGCCACTCTCAAGCAGGGAGTGAGAGGGAGGAGGGTGGCCCTTTGCCTGGTGGATCTTCTGAGCAGAGTGTGAGGAGCCGAGGCTCCCCGCCTCCTCCTCAGAGCCCTCCCTGGGCTTCAAGTGGCGCTTCATCCCCTGGTGAGTTTACATGTTTTAATTGTTAGTCTGTGACAGGTTTCATCTGACCATTTGTGCTTAGCCCTTGCCATTCCTCTGTAATTTGCAGGGCATCATATAGGCGGCACCTCCATGGATTTTTGGCGTCAAATCCTCCTCGGGCATAGTCGTGGTAAGTGTATGTTTGAAGCTAGTACATTTTGGACTTTATGTCATTCCTTAAAGTGGACCCACAAACCTTGCTGATATTGTTTGGATTATGGCGCCTTGCCTGCCAAATCACATCCCTCACCCAGGGCCCCCCCCCAACCAAACACCACAAACTACTTCCCTCTTTGGGGGTGGCAGAAGCCATTGGCCCTGCCTCCTGTGTGGCACTCGAGATGTGTGTGCGCCTGCGCTCTGTTTCCTACTGGCATGCGTGTGCGCACACACTGGCGGAGTGAGGTGCGGAAGGCAGGGGCGGTGGCGGACTAAAATTGTGTTGCTCTGGCAAAGTAGACTACTACACTGAATAATCACAATCCTGTGTCTTGGTACACTTTTAACACACACGTTTCCTGGTCCATTGTCTAAGCTGGTTTGCTAATGTACATTAACATCACAAACCACACTACAGTGCTAGCCAACTGGAAACCACCCCTATGTTTCTGGCCACACCATGATGGTTGTTCTCATTTCTTTTCTTGGGTTAAGTTGTTCCTGCTAAAACATGTGGCACACTAGTAACATTAGCCAATCAACTGCTAATGAGTCCTTTACATAGCACTGTCTATGTTATTAGCACATTATCTTTAGGGATACATGTTGCAACCCTAACTAATTGACATTAACTCATGGACCAGGAAATATGCTAATTTTGTACAACCTGTATGTAACCATGCAAGCCTTTGATTTTTCAGACTCAATAACCAGATGGATGTCAAATAGTCAGGTGTCATTGGCCCACTAATTGTGTTTTTGTCTTTTGCTTTCTGTTGACAGATGTTGCTACGCAGACGGAGCCAGAAAACCTCCTCCCCACCCCAGCTCCAGGGACGGCCAGCAGCATGGGCCCCCGCCACAGCTGCGATGGTGAGTACATTCCACTTCATATGCCTAAAGACTTGTGAAACCTATGTCTTCTAGTCACATCTGCAGACATTTAAAATGTACCTATGTGTTAATTTCACACACATCTAGATTCCATGTGTTTGTACAATAATCCAACATGCCTGTCTGCATGCTTGATTGTTGCCTCACATTCTTCATTTGGCCACATAGAGACTATTTTTGCCTTAGACACAACCAAATGGGCCGGATTAGGTCTGGACCTCTAACATTATAGGGCAAACTCGTGTACTCGTTAGGACTTAGGCCCTGAGGTTTGGCTGTGACTAAACCCAAAAATGGACACACTGGGACTTATACCTTCTTTGCTTCCCCACAGTTAAAGTGGAACAACAACCAGGAATTTGACTTTCCTGGGTCTTGGTCCACTACGGTGGGGCACCCCTGATCGTCACCGCTGTGTGACAACCCCCTGAACTCACTTTTACTCCAGCAAACGTACAAGCCGTGGCAAAGTGGCTCTTCCTCCGCCTCCCGCGCGTCCCTTTTTACTGAGGTAGGGATTTTGGGGTGTTGGGGGGGTTTCACCCCGAGGGACATCCCGATCTTGGATGTCCCGCGGGGAGGGAGGTGATCAGGCCGGGAATCTGATAGATTCCAGGGCCGATCACCGGTGGGTGTTGGTACACTTTAAGAGTAAATGTATGCTTGGGATGTGTTGTTCACATTCCTGCCAGTCAATAGTACTCATATCATGTTAACCAATAAGCGCACAGTGGTCAACAATGTTAATGTGAGTGTCACCTAATTGGACACACTGACATTACATTGCTACATCTGTGTCTGTTGAGGTCACATTCAATTTATTAACAAATTGTTGTTTCTACATCTCTACAGCTTGTGAAAACCAGCATCGCAGACTGTGGCGGGAGATCAGGCTCCTGAAGCTGATGCTGCTGGCCAAGAAGAGGCGCCGGCGGCGTCGTTAGGGTGGGGGGAAGGCTGGCCTGTTTACGCCCTTTGTTGGGCAATGTTGGCCCTGTTGGCCCTTTTTTAAAATTAAAGATTTTGATGAACATCATTACAGTGTGGTGCCTTGCAAAGCATAGTTTAACTGTCTCAAAACCCATTTGTGTGTCAATTTAGCCATACCTTTGGAGCCATTTCATGTGTTAATCATAGTAAGCTATGGTCTCAAATGTGTGGCCTCAATTTACAAATACATTGACATATCTAGATCAAGATACTCATCCCTGACTGTGTTATTAGCTAGGTCTTAGGAAAAACACAATTTAGAGGTTGGTTAAGCAAATATATTTACACAAACAAAAACAAACAAAATTAATATTCTTGGCTGGGTGGCCGGGGAGGTTGGGAGTCATTGCTAGGGGCGGTGTTGGGGGACAACAGTGCAGTAAAAAATATAGACTGCTGTTGTATGAGCTGTTGTATCAACAACAAAGTTTGGTCCTGCCGCTGTATTGCCTCTGCCTGGCGCTGTATTGCCTCTTCCTGCCGCTGTACAGATTGTTCGATAACATTGGCAAGGCGACCAAGGTCCTGGTTCTGTTGTAGGTTTTGCCTTAACTGGTCCACCTGGCGCTGCAGGCCCTCATTTTGTTGCTGACACATCAGCACCTGATTTTCCAACGCCGCAATGCGCTCATTAGTTCCATCACGCGGCTGTTGGCGACTGTAGTCCTCCAGCATCCGGACCCCTAGTGTGTAGAAATCGGCACTGGTTGGTGCCACACCTCCTCTTGCTGTGGTAGTAGGCTAAAAAAATAGTAAACCACATTTTAGACAAACGGAACCAATGCAGCTATGCCCCTCCCAAAAGTTACCATAAACACTCACTAGACAACTTACCCTTGTCTGAGCCTCTGAAGCTTGGCCACATGGGACTTGGGAAGAGGTCCCAGCTTGGGGTTCTGGTTCCGCCTCCTGCCCAAACAACAATGAAATGAAATGTTACATGTTGCTTCTTCCACTACCCACGAATATGCCAATGGGTTTAGAGGTCGTCTACATCAGCCATGTTACCTGCGTGTCCTCCAGCCCAGGTAGGCTCGAGGTATCGCTGCCAGAGAGTCGCGAAGCAACATCAGAGATGTCGGCCAAGTTGGCAAATGCTAAACAGGAAAATCAGGTTAGTAGGTCTGTGGGCCAAACTCTAATGTAACCTGGTTAGGCTATCGAGGTCAAACCTCTAAAAAATTAAAAAATACACAGTAGACCAAAGGTCTTGGTTAAACTCAGATTGTTAACATGTATGTTACAGGACTAAGACGCACTAATTTATGCAAATCTCATCCTAAACATTGCTTAAATTAAACATACCCGCAATATCCCAGATGTCTGGAGTGGGGTCCTCACTCGAGATTGGACCTTGAAAATAGATGTGGACACACAAGTTGCCAGAAGCAAGTGGCACAACATTAGAGCCAAAACACATACTAGAGCAAGGCAAAACCACTTACCCTCATCTCTGGCAGCTGGAACTTGAGGGGCCCTTTCTGGACAGCCACTTCCGATATTCGGGTCAACTAAAACAAAAAAAAAAAGGGTCTAAAGATTCAGCAAACTACTACAGTGAATGTTTCCCTAAAAATATGTCCGCAAATATACATTGCTATCACTAAAATAACTAATAGACTGACCCTGGGGAGGCAACCAGCACTCCCAAGAGGCATCTTCAAGTTTACCAAGCAAACATGTAGCTTAGTAGACTAACCAAATTGAACCAGTGTTACCTAAACAGCATAAAGGATACATTATGTATTGCTCTACACACCAACAGGGTCCTGTTGACCGGCAACATCGGAAGTGGGGTCCAAAGATGAACCAGTCACTTGGCCTACAAAGAAAAAAGACAAATGAGACACATGCACTTGAGTCAAAGTGGATCAAGCAAGGTGAACACATGCACTTACCGACATCCAAAGAGTAGGTGGGATCCGGAGGAGATGCTGGGGCCAAGGGCATGGGAGCTAGTGCAAAATAAAACCAACATTGAGCCATAGCTAATGTGCGTGCCAAAATACAACATGCATTAAGGTGTGTGAGCAGCTCTTTCACTAATATTGACTAATCAAGCCAAGTGTGGCTCACACATTGATAGGCCGATATATGGCTACACATCTGTGGCATCCTACATATCTACACATGTTAGGGCCTTGTTAGTTACTGACTGTGAGTGTTACAGTGGGCGTGCAATTAGGGCGCATCCACATATTATTAATAGTCAACAGGGCAAACCTTTATTGCTTGAGCTGCTCCCACACCCATTTGTTTTTCAAAAAACCAGCAAACAAATAATGGCTAAATACCTTCAATGGCAGACTGGGGTAGCCTTGAGGTTGCTGGAAGGGCAGGAGCTTGGTTGTCCGGAGCCACATCCCGGACAGCAGCATGTGCACCTATGCATAAAGCAACAGACAGAAAAGTTACAAATGTTTTAGCTATAATGTAATACTTCACAGGTCCTACAGTTAGTTGGTCAGAATGTAAAAATGCTAATCACAGACATTAACATTAGGTTATTGTAAAAGCCAGAAAACATGTACCTTCAGCCCAACCGGTGGTGTCATCCCCAGGATCCACACCCTGCAGCCGAGCCAGTGGGATTTTGGCCTTCAGCATCTCCTCATACGGCCTGTAGGTACTCTTTGGAGCCTGGATGAACCCACTGTCCACATCAAGATCGTGATTCATCTTTTTCATAAGGGCCCCTCGCAAAGTGTAGAAGCGTTTCCTGCAGGATGGGCCACTACGTGGGTGTTGAGCTGTGCTACTAAGCTCCACACCAATGGCATCCCACAGTTTGCTTCTTTCTTGTTTGCCTATGGACTTGCTTTGGGAGCCAAAGATCAGCTCCCATTTCGCAAGTGTCAGGCGCACAAGATGATTATTCTCAGCCAAATTAAATTCAGGCTCCCTCTTGGCACCTGGGCGCTTAGCCTGGGGTGCTGCCCCACCTTCAGGCTGTGCCCTTTTCCGTAAGGGAGGTCTGCGCACAGCACCCACCAAACTCCTACTCGGGCCTGCTGTGGCCGGCAGATGTCCTGTATTTGGCTCCATCCTGTAGCTGCACACACACACAAATCAACACCCCACAAGCACGCATGCACACTACAGAATGGCATCGCAATCTCTTAGGCTTGGGCAGGTTTTATGTGCTCTAACAGCCAATCCAAAAGCAGCCCACTTAATTGATTCACACATACAGCCCAGTTCCTTCTAGGCACACCTCCACTGCACTGACAGAAGCATGTGTGTTAGCCAATTAACTCATTACAGACCTCAATCAACAAACAACACACACCCAAATCCAACAATGGACTGATGTATCTGCAACCCTTGTGACATGTGCTTAGCCTAACGGCTATTTAAAAAAACAACAGCTTCACTTTCATTGGTCCCCACCTGATTTTTGGCCCATGTCCGTTAATGCACGCACGTTACGGCTCAAGTACGCTAGTAGCGCTACTAGCGTGCGCGTGCGCACTCTGTTTTACGCACACCTGGGTCGGCTAATTGGCGCCCGGAAATAGCAGAGCGACGCAAAAGGCGGCAAAGCGGACCTGTCACTTTTGAAAATGAAGTATAAAAGGAAGGAATGAACTAGGTTCTGCTATTCTTACACTGTGGCAAAGGCTGTGGTGTGGTGCTGTGCTCGCTTCCCTTAGCTCATTTGAGCCTCTGTCTGGTTTCTGTCCTCACTCTCTGTGGCTTGTTGGGTGATTTCTGACATCAGTGCTGTTTCTTTAGGAGCTTGGTTTGGGTGGCATCTGCAAATTTTGTGTAGCATACAGCAAGTAAGGCTTGATTTTGGGGCCTTTTGTGGGCTGTGCAGCAACTCCCCTCTTGGTTGTGCTTAACTTAGAAAGCTGGTTTTCAGCAGGCTGGTGGTTTGGACCACTATAGTTCTGGTTTTGTGGTGAGCTGCATTGTAGCGGGTGTGTGTGTAGTGTGATTGTTTGTGTGTGTGTTGTGTGTGATTGTTTTTTTTTTTTTTTTTTTTGCTTTTGTATATATCTTTAGTGTGTGTGATGGATAAGAGGGTGATGTATGGTGTCTGGGTGGATGGATGTATGTGTATGCTGAAAGAGCAGGAGGAAAGGGAGCGGGGTGTTGTGAGGCTTAGGGCACCCCGCTCCTTTGCAATCCGCCTTTCAGTATGGGACTTAAGTGACGAGCAGATCAGGAGCCGCTTCCGTCTGAATCGTGCTGCACTACAGTCCCTATATGATCAGATTAAGACCAAAATCGAGCCATCCACCAAACGCACTCACTCCATTCCAGGCATAGTACGCCTGTGTGCCACGCTTAATGTGTTGGCACGAGGGACCTTCCAGGCAACCTCAGCCCTCCTCAGCGGGATAAGCCAGGCTACTATGAGCCGCATCCTAATCCAGGTAGTTCTGGCAATTTGTGATTTAATCCCAATTTACATCAAGTTTCCTGAGGAGGAGGAAGAGGTTGCCAAAATAAAACATGCTTTCTATCTGATGGGAGGGATCCCGAATGTGCTAGGGTGCGTTGATGGTACACATATCCCTTTCCGCCCTCCCCGTGCACAGGAGCTGTCCTACAGAAACAGGAAGCAGTTCCATTCCTTTAACATCATGGTGGTCTGTGACCATGAGATGAAGCTGCGGGCGGTGAGATCGGGGTTCCCCGGCTCATGCCACGATTCTTACGTCTTGCAGCGGACAGTCCTGTGCCGGAAGTTTGATAACAACGAAATGCCAGCTGGCTGGCTACTGGGTAATAAATTAACCATGTCTATGTATTTTGCTAATATGTGGCCTAGTAAGGCAATTTTCCACAAACTACCACCCAAAAACATGTACTAGTACTAATTGCTGTCTCTCTCCTTGTGTTTTTTCTACAGCGGACAAGGGATATGGGCAGAGAACGTGGGTCATGACTCCGGTCAGGAACCCACGGACCTCTGCCCATGAACGCTACAATGCAGCGCATCGCAAGACCAGAAGCATTGTGGAAAGAACCATCGGCCTGCTGAAAGCACGCTTTCTTTGTTTGGCACGGCCAGGAGGAGAGATGCTCTACAGCCCACAGAAGGTTTCCAAGATCATCCTTGCCTGCTGTGTGCTACACAACATTTGCATTTGTCACCGAATCCAAGCCCCCGAGGAGACAGCACTGGTGCCAGAAATCCCCAACCTGCCCGCAGATAGAAGTGAGGACACCCAGACTGGCGATGAGCTAAGGGAAAGGCTGATCACTTCTTATTTTGCGGTAAGCTAACTACCCTTCACTCTAATGCAAGTACTGCACTCCTGTTTAAATGTCTTTGACCTCCCATCCAAAAGAGCAACCAAACGCACTAAGGGGGGGTTTAAGATGACCCAAACCACTCTAAGGGGGGGTTTAAGATGACCCAAACCACTCTAAGGGGGGGTGTAAGATGACCCAAACCACTCTAAGGGGGGTTTAAGATGACCCAAACCACTCTAAGGGGGGGTGTAAGATGACCCAAACCACTCTAAGGGGGGTTTAAGATGACCCAAACCACTCTAAGGGGGGTTTAAGATGACCCAAACCACTCTAAGGGGGGTTTAAGATGACCCAAACCACTCTAAGGGGGGTTTAAGATGACCCAAACCACTCTAAGGGGGGGTGTAAGATGACCCAAACCACTCTAAGGGGTGTTTCAGATGACCCAAACCACTCTAAGGGGGGTTTAAGATGACCCAAACCACTCTAAGGGGGGGTGTAAGATGACCCAAACCACTCTAAGGGGTGTTTCAGATGACCAAAACCACTCTAAGGGGGGTTTAAGATGACCCAAACCACTCTAAGGGGGGGTGTAAGATGACCCAAACCACTCTAAGGGGGGTTTAAGATGACCCAAACCACTCTAAGGGGGGGTGTAAGATGACCCAAACCACTCTAAGGGGTGTTTCAGATGACCCAAACCACTCTAAGGGGGGTTTAAGATGACCCAAACCACTCTAAGGGGGGGTGTAAGATGACCCAAACCACTCTAAGGGGTGTTTCAGATGACCCAAACCACTCTAAGGGGGGTGTAAGACGCCAATGTTGGTTATCAAGTTATGCATTTTTTTAAAATAAAGCACAAAATAACTATAAAGATATATACTAACTGCACTTTTCTTAATTTTTCAGGCACCAAGAGATGCACCGTGATCTCGACATTCCTCTTACAACCCTTTCCTGGACTTTACTTTTCTTTTGCATTTCTGCTGGACTTTTCTTTTTCTATTTCATTTATATTTTATTCTTAATTTAGTTTCAGAGAAAAAATTAAAAAAAAATTAGATATATACATGTGGCTATGTGTTTAATTCGGTTGTAAGTTTCCTTTACATTCTAATTCCTATTTTCATTTTCCTTTTCTTTCTCTGTTCTGTTTTTATTTTCCTTTTCTTTCTCTGTTCTGTTTTTATTTTCCTTTTCTTTCTCTGTTCTGTTTTTATTTTCCTTTTCTTTCTCTGTTCTGTTTTTATTTTCCTTTTCTTTCTCTGTTCTGTTTTTATTTTCCTTTTCTTTCTCTGTTCTGTTATTATTTTCCTTTTCTTTCTCTGTTCTGTTTTTATTTTCCTTTTCTTTCTCTGTTCTGTTTTTATTTTCCTTTTCTTTCTCTGTTCTGTTTTTATTTTCCTTTTCTTTCTCTGTTCTGTTATTATTTTCCTTTTCTTTCTCTGTTCTGTTTTGATTTTCCTTTTCTTTCTCTGTTCTGTTTTTATTTTCCTTTTCTTTCTCTGTTCTGTTTTTATTTTCCTTTTCTTTCTCTGTTCTGTTTTTATTTTCCTTTTCTTTCTCTGTTCTGTTTTTATTTTCCTTTTCTTTCTCTGTTCTGTTTTTATTTTCCTTTTCTTTCTCTGTTCTGTTTTTATTTTCCTTTTCTTTCTCTGTTCTGTTATTATTTTCCTTTTCTTTCTCTGTTCTGTTTTTATTTTCCTTTTCTTTCTCTGTTCTGTTTTTATTTTCCTTTTCTTTCTCTGTTCTGTTTTTATTTTCCTTTTCTTTCTCTGTTCTGTTATTATTTTCCTTTTCTTTCTCTGTTCTGTTTTGATTTTCCTTTTCTTTCTCTGTTCTGTTTTGATTTTCCTTTTCTTTCTCTGTTCTGTTTTTATTTTCCTTTTCTTTCTCTGTTCTGTTTTTATTTTCCTTTTCTTTCTCTGTTCTGTTTTTATTTTCCTTTTCTTTCTCTGTTCTGTTTTTATTTTCCTTTTCTTTCTCTGTTCTGTTATTATTTTCCTTTTCTTTCTCTGTTCTGTTTTTATTTTCCTTTTCTTTCTCTGTTCTGTTTTTATTTTCCTTTTCTTTCTCTGTTCTGTTTTTATTTTCCTTTTCTTTCTCTGTTCTGTTATTATTTTCCTTTTCTTTCTCTGTTCTGTTTTGATTTTCCTTTTCTTTCTCTGTTCTGTTTTGATTTTCCTTTTCTTTCTCTGTTCTGTTTTTATTTTCCTTTTCTTTCTCTGTTCTGTTTTTATTTTCCTTTTCTTTCTCTGTTCTGTTTTTATTTTCCTTTTCTTTCTCTGTTCTGTTTTTATTTTCCTTTTCTTTCTCTGTTCTGTTTTTATTTTCCTTTTCTTTCTCTGTTCTGTTTTTATTTTCCTTTTCTTTCTCTGTTCTGTTTTTATTTTCCATTTCTTTCTCTGTTCTGTTTTTATTTTCCTTTTCTTTCTCATTGGTGATTTAATTGTATTTCCTTTTTAGGTAACAAATAAAAATTAAAAAAATTGTGACTATGTGTTTAATTATGTTTTATTTTCCATTTATATTCGAAGATCTGGTAGAATGTAATTACCTTTTACACACAATAAAAAAATATTTACATTTCAAAACAAATGTGGCAATGTGTTTTATTCAGAAGGTACTGGATGGCCAGGACACAGCAAAGCTAACAGGCGCTGTGTAGAATAGCGTGGTCACACTGACTGACAGCGCCAACAAAGCTGAGGGCCAACATCATATTCAGCAATGTAGGCGTTGTTCGCAACAACGCCAGGTAGCGACTGAGGAGGCCTGCTATAGCGAATCGCTAACGCCCGCGGCTGACGCTAGCGGCGCTCATAGCGCCATACTTCAGTCGCTCATCTGTCGCTACCTGGCGCTATTGATGAATCGGCCTCCCCATCCATATCACCAATGGTCTGTGGGGTTCTCCGCGTCGGCTGATGCACAGCAATACACAAGCCTGCCCGACTAACCTTATGTTATATATTTATAACACAGCTATTTCTGCACTGGACACTTTATTATATATAGCACTTTAAATATAGGGTCGATTCAAAGAAACATGTAACAGCTTGGATTTTGGTGCCGATCATCCTATTTTTCCCGTCCGCTCGTGCGTTCGTATGAACTTGCGTGTGATTCTATAAGCAAATACGTTTCTATCCTAAAATGTCCGTCCGTTCGTATGGCAGTTCGGGAATCAGACCTATGTCAGTTTCCATCCTGAATTTTCCGTTTCATTTCTCAGGTTGCAACATTGGTTTTGCCCTTTTTCCTTTTTTGTCTGGACGTAAATCCTTCTGATCTTGCGGCTGCGCACTACAAACTTACCTCATTAAAGTGCATTCTAAATATTTGGTCTTATTTTTCTTTATTTCATTCATTTTGTAGTAACCAACCATTAATGAATGCATTTGCATAAGTAAATCTTTAATCTTAATTTTAATATTTTGGCTTCAAATGGTACAACTTAAAATTTTGTGTGTGGTTACCCACACCCTCTCCATACAGATTGCTCTCAAATATAAAAAAACACCCAGCAACTTCTGCATGTTATGAGCCTAGAAACAGCCAAGATGGCGGCTCAGGTATTATCGGGCAGCCTGCAAACAGAAAGGGCCTTGTGACTGTGTTGCTCTGCATTCTTTGATTTCTGACCTTTCCGTGCCCCCAGCTCTGCTGTGTCTGTGCAAAATACAGCAGTAACCCACATCCTGCACTTTATCCCGCTCTCCTCTCCTCAGTAAGTGTGATGCATCTGACCAAAGATGTGCTTAAATAATTAAACAAAGCAAAGGTAAACAACTACACCAATAAATGCAATCTAAAAATCTTATTCTAGTACATCAATTTAAAAATAAATAACAAAGGACATAAGTTTCTTTAATTAACGCAAATATATTGCAAAATAAAGGTTTACATGCAAAGGACTAATTAAGGTCCACATTAAAATGCTTTTATAAGGCATACATGAATCAGGTATGCATTGCCATACAATTTATGGCCTCGGCCATGCTGATACATGCAGTTCATTGCAGCTCAAGACGCGCAGACTCCTCCACATAGCCAAAAAACCTGTTCAAGAACAGCAATCCGACTGCTAAAAGGTGTCGGCAGTGGCTTTCTTTTAAAACGTATTTAGAGGTTTGAAAACTGCTCTCTGAATCACACCTAAACACATTCGATTATCCTAAGTTTTACGTTTTGATCCTAAGTTTTAGGATTTGATCCTAAGTTTTACGTTTTGATCCTAAAATTTAGGAACGAACTTCCGATGATCGTAAGAGCATATACGCATTCGTACGTAGGCTCGTGCGAGTCGGAAATGGCCAAAAAAACAGGAAAAAATGACTAACACCCACCCAAACTTACGATTCTCGATCCGAAATCAATTAACTTTTGCTCTTTGAATCGAGGGGATAGTATCCCCTATTTATATCCCGTCCTCCCCAATACCATTAATTTACCAGGAGGGGGCAGTATTTTTGAAATGCAATAATATTTATATTCTTATTCTGCCTTGTCTATATTAATTAATATTGTGATAGTATTGGGTTAAGAATACATCGGGAAACCACTAGTACTTGGCTTTTTAAATTTGTCTTGTATCTTTATGTTATGTGTGATTTTAAATTGTGAATATAGCACTTTCTAATACATTTATTTTTTATACTTCTTCTTATATTTAGTGGAGTGCCCATTGTTTTTCAAATCCCATATATATATATTTGTGATTGCTAACCTTACTGCCGGCATAAACAACATAAACAAGATATCTGCTTTAACTGTCAGTATTGTGTTCTTTTTTTGTAGCAGGTCACAGTGATCCATGGCAATAAAGAGAGACAATATACAGGGTGTGGAGAAGATGTAGAGGAAATGCTCTACATAATTGCAGCGTATGAGGAATGAATGTAAGCTGTCCTCCAGGCAATATTACATATTGCAATTATATTCCTTTTAAGCCTTCCGGCAAATAGATGTTTCGCTTACAGTCTCCGCTGACCTAGCGTCTTTTTTTAAAGTCAACATTATTTTTCTTTTTGCAAATCATTTATAGACAACCTCTCACCTAGATTTAAAACAACTTTACTTATTGTACATGGTCCAGTATTTTCAATATATAGATTAAAGTTCCTGTCCAGGCACACGCTAACTTCCTCCCACCTTTTCCCCATTGGGAACAGTGTTAACTGAGCTAAGTAAGCATCTCAAAATCTAAGATAATAAGTAAATAGCATATTTTGTGTCATGGTAAAGCTTTATCAGTCATGTGCATTTTGCTGTGGTCAGAATCAGCTGCGGGAACAATGTGATTTGCCATGCTGGCTTTTACCTGGGACTGCAGAAAATGGAGGAGTGGTGCATGGGACAATCTTCAAGGGAGATCCTTGCTGCCTTTTCATTTGTCTGAACTGTCCCTTTAATTCCCAATTTGTACTGATACATATCTTTAAAGATAATAACATTCAGGGCCTCAGGATCTCAGTGAAGCTATTAAAAGCAGGACAAAACTCACCAGTGGCCATCCTGGAATCTAAAAGATTTCAGGCCTGGCTGCTGGCTTTCCCCAGGAAAATTGCTGGTAATAACTCACATTTCCCTGGTCCAACGGTGTATGCACAGGTCCTTGTCCAATCTCGTCCTTTCAGCAAAAGGTTCTGGTTGTTTAAAATATAGAGCGCGCACTTCCACACCCCCTTCACCTCTATCTGAATGGCTGGGGTGGCAGAACACGGGGTATGTGGCAGGGTATGTGGCAGTGCGCATTCCCCATTAAATTCAGTTAGAGCCCTTTGCTGAATGACATAGTCAGGGCAAAGGGCTCTGATTGGATGAGAGCCTGCAGAGAAAAGGTGAATTTTGCTGGGCGTTCTGTGGGGTTTCACACAGCCCAAATTCTGGGGGGGTTTCACACAGCCCCAAATTGGTATGCCCCGGGGGCACAGAACAAAACCTGGTAAAGTCAAATTCCTGGGTTTTGCTCACCTATCGTCACCGTGCTGCCAGTCTAGTTAAAGTCTAACGATACGCGCCACTGATTGCGGGGCGACCATTGAGATATCCAGATTGCGAGTTGTCCTCTTTCATCCCAAGATTGATTTGTGGTGAACGGTTTGCTTTTCCCCCCTAGTGGCCGCAGTGAAGGGTAGAAAACATTGGCGTCGGTGAGAGTTGCTTTGTGATATGCGCATAATTAAGTGCAATTTTTTTGTTTCAATTGTTTATCTGGATTACGCTATGGACATATCCTCTATATATCTTTTTATGCTAATATTGAAAGGGCTTGAGCCCTGAATATATCATTGGAGGTGTTATTAGACAATACTCTGCAATTGTCACCTGGAGTGGAGTTGTTTTCAGCCATTACTATATATCTTGAGACCACAGACCATTGAATTGGAAGGGGTTCCCTTTTATATTATGCTGAGATCTGCTTGTATAGATGGTAAGTCCATGTGGACTTATGGAGATAAACACAAACACATTTATTTGTGATTCTTGACACCCAAGTGGAGTCCATTCAGGAGGATCTAAATGAAGAGAGTTTAATGCTACATGTTCTGGGACATTTTAGGCTATTGTTCTGTGTTTTTTGTGATATGTTTTAGCTTATAGAGGGTCTGTCTGATACAGGGCTAACAGCACGTTTTGAGCACTTTATGAACGAATGTTTTAGCTGTTAATACAATTTGTAAAGGAATTTCTCTGTAGCACGAGTCACTTCCTTGTGAAGTTTATTTATTCAATCACATGGTCAGATTGGGTGAGCTTTCCGCACAGTGTGGATTTTAGAATGCAGAGGTATTACTTTACTGGATCCTATTCCAAAATAATGTTTGCATTTGCATTTCAGAGAAATGTCATTACACGGCTATAATGAAACAGTGACTACGATCGGAATTTATGTCAAACGAGTTTGCTGGTCAGTCAAGTTCAGTGGTTCTGCAGTTATGAAGCCAGGTCCTGGTAGTTTGGCAGTGTGGGCAGGTACCAAGCCCTGCTGGAAAAGGAAATAAGAAGATCCTCAACGCTTATTGGCAGAAGGAAGCACAAAATGCTCTACAATTTCCTGGGAGATGGTTGCCTTGATTTTTGGCTCAATATAGCACAGCAGTCCAACACATACCTCCCAACTTTCCCTCATTTGGAAGTACTGTTCCTCTTTTAAGTCAATGTCCCCCTGTCCCTTGCAGAGTTGGGACAGCACACACAACAGAGGGGAAGCACTCCTGCTCCTTCCATCCATCCCTCCCTCCCCTTCTCCTTCCAGGTGATCCTATCTGCCCCCCCCCCTTGTGCCCCACAGCTCATCCTATCCATTCCTCCTTATGCATTCCTCCCACCCCTCCTCCTCCTTGCTAATCTCATGGCCAATTGGCAGGAAATATCGCATGAGGTTTGGCCTGGGTGTGGTTAGGTGGATGGCTTAATTTAAAAAATTGTCCCTTTTTCCCACCCTGAAAAGTTGGAAGGCATGGGGCAAACAATAGCAGATGACATGGCTCTAAACCATAACTGACTGTGAAAACTTCACACTGGACCTCAAACAACTTGGATTGTGTGCCTTTCCACTCTTCCTTCAGCCTTTTGGAGCTTGACTTTCAAATGAAATGCAAAATTTACCTTCATCTGAAAACTGGACTTTGGACCACTGTGCGACAGTTCAGTCATTTTTATCCTTTGCCCAGGTAAAATGCTTCTGACATTGTCTTTGGGTCACGAGTGACTTAACACAAGGAATGCAACAGTTGTAGCTCATGTCCTTGATATATGGAATCAAAACACAATATTGTCCTTTTGTGGTGGTTCACCAAGGAAGGCCACAGTCCCAAGTAAATAGCACCAAACATACACAGATATATGTAAACTACGCTAGAAGTAAATGTGTGAGAGAAGGGTTTTCACATACAGTATCAAATCTCCTAGTTATGTCTGTGTGTGGTAGCTCCTGGAGCACTTGTGAATATCTGTCAAGTTTAAAGGCTAAGGTTGTCTCTGTTGCTTATGTCCCTTTTCCACCTCACTTTTCCTTTTACTCAACTTTCCATTAATGTGCTTGGATACAGCCCGCTTCTTTAATAGCAACCTTCTATGGCTTACCCACTTGTGGGCGCCAATGACTGTCTTCTGGACCACTGTCAAGCTTGTAGTCTTCCCTATTATTGTGTAACCTACCTAACCAGACTGCAGGAACACTGAAAAGCTGATGAAACCTTTGCAGGTGTTTTATGTTGATTCTATGATTACAGTGTGACACAGATTCATGCTCCTAAAAACCCCAAACCAAGTGCCAACTATCCTGCATGTACATAGGTACCTGATTCATAGTTTCGTGTGCACATGGGAAGCGTAGCAAATGGCTTGTGCCCGAAATGAGCGCAAAATTCCTCTTCAGGCACCTTCCGCCTGAAACGCTGCTGTTTTGAAGCGCAAATGACCCTGCCCCGCATGCTTTTAGGTGGCTAAGCCCTTAACGGGTCCCAATGGCCTCCCCTTATTTCTAACCTTTCTTTACTGTTTCTCATTTGTGATTTTGTCTCTCCAGCTTCTGTATGTGTTTTTCTGAGCATATTCCATGTCAGAACACAGAATCACAATCAGAACAAAGACAAAATCACAAATGAGAAACAGTAAAGAAAGGGGAGAAATATTAGTTGTCGTTTACTTATAGGTGCTTATTTCTCCTTATTGTTATAGATGCTGTGTTTTATTGGGTATATCCTGATTCCAGGTCACCTCCAGTGTTGTTTTTCCAAATGTTTAGTCCCAGATGTTCTCTTTACCCTTCCCTTCCCTCCCTGCCCTGTTTTGCGTATTAGTGCTTACTAATTGTGCTACTCATTTTTTTTTATTTTCTCCTTATTTTTCAAGCCCAATGTCCACCTTTTTGGTGTTTTTATCATAAAACATTTTGAGATTTGTCAACTTTTTTCTTTCAAAAACCCCCCAAAAACTTGCGTCACTTTCATTGCTACGACATGTGTTTTAGGAATGAAATAAGCCTGTTAGTCAGCGAAGTCGGCAGTTTACTCCAGCTTTTTGCTGCCCTCTAAACACCCCATAACTCTGTCAGCAATTTGCGCTTGCGAAAATTACAGGCACAAGTCTGCATTGACGCACATGAAAAATGCACTTAAAACGTAGACGACCATGAATCAGGAGGAAGCCTGATTGTGACTTGGGGCTCAAAAAAAACGTGCACAAATGTACAGGAGCATGACCATGAATCAAGCATCATGAGTCTACAATATTGAAATTTTTACCAATATTTTTATTTTCTGAGATGCTAGATTTTGGGTTTTCATTATATTCCTCGCCAAAGAAATAAACACATGAAATAGGTCGCTCTGTGAGTAATAAACCTCTAAAATATATACATTTCACTTTTTAAATTGCATTATTGAAATAAACAACTTTTCAATGATATTCTAATTTATTGAGATGGATCTGTATCTATGACCACCTGTATGGCAAAAAATTTGAGGAAACTGGACTTGCTGCATTTTTATTGATGACATTGACGACAGCCAAGAGCAGTGTGGGACACCCACGCAGGATTGCTAGCGAGGAAGGAGGTTGTTGGGGTTTTTAAATTAATTCCAAGAAGTTCAAATTTATGCTGAAAATTCGGAGCGTGTATTGATTAGTTTGAATCAGTTTGCTGAACTCTAGATACGGGCAGGCTGAATCATTACTAACGCCAGATAGCGACAGATGAGCGTCTGTAGCGCGGATTTCAGAGCAACCGGTAGTACTCGCTGTGCTCGGCAATGGTTCTTTGTTTCAGAGCGCCTAAGTCGCTGTCCGGCATTGATGAATATGATGTGTGAGTCGCAGTACTACGCTATATGAGACCGAATGGTAACGCCAGCTCAGTGCGACTGATTCACACAACATTCATCAAAAAAACAGCCTCAAACATCGCCGGCGCTCAAAATCATGTAGTTGTAGCCCAGATCGCCAGAGGCTGTGTGATTAAAGTCTGTTTTTGAACATGTATCCACTAGGAACAAAGCGAAAACATATGGAATTACATTGTTATTACACTGTAACATGAACAATTTAATACCAGACATGTAAGGACAATTCTGCATAAAAATATTATTAATCCAAAAAGTTTTCAAAAATGTCATTTTCTTGCCCAGGATAAATGTCAGAAAGTTTTAAGATTTTTAAAAAAACAAAAAAAAAATTTGGGATCAGGAAAGGGATTTAAGGATCTTCCATAGAAATGTATGGGAGAGCGCCAGGTAGCAAGAGGTAATACGTGGCACTATGCAAGGCAGAACGCCGGCGCTGTACGCTGAGCCTGGGATACTGATACATGGCATTGCTCTAGTCGCTCACCAGATTCGGCTTCATAATAATTGTAATTGCGTTCCATGTCCAGTGCTCACCTGCCGCTACCTGCAGCTTACAAGGCACTACCTCCTAGCGCCTGGTTAGAGAGGTAGCGACAGATAGCGACTGGTCAACGCCAGACACGGCACGCAATTACACATTTATCAAGCAGAATCTGTTTAGTGACTGGAATAGCGCCATGTAGCGTCTGATTCATCATTTTCACAGCCTCAGCAAACAGCGCCAGCATTCAGCCTTGCACAGCACCAGGTATGACCTCTCGCTACCTGACGCTCTCCCATACATTTCAATGAACGATCCTTTTCTTCTCTTTAAACTGGTTTTTTTATTTTTTTTTTCAAAAATAATTCTGTGACCTCTTCTGGCATTGGAATAGCAGTTTTTTCATAATTTTTTCAGTTTTTATATTTTTCCTCAGAAATGACATTACAAGTCTGGCATTAAAGTGTTCATGTTAAAATGTTGTTACAATGTAATTCCTTATGTTTTCGCTTTGTTACTAGTTGATAGATGCTTGAAAACAGACTTTAAACACACCGCCTCCTGCGCTCTGGGCTACAAACCAGTATTTTTCAGCGCCAGAGATTTGTGAGGCTGTTTTTTTGCTGAATATGGTGTGAGTCGGTCGCTATGAGCAGTCGCTAACATGCGCTCCCATACAGCGCTGTACTGGTCAAATAGTGACTCCTCACAATGTATTCAACATTTCTGCACAGCGAATGAGTCGCTATGAACTAGCGACCCACGGCTGAGCTCAGTGACTACTAGCGGGCGCTCTGAAAATGCCTGCTACAGACGCTCATGCCGCTAATGATGAATCAGCCTCTATGTGTGTTATGGCCTTGGGGAAGAACATAATATTGTAGCATATTTGCATTATTTCAACATTGTTGTATTATCTCATGCCTGTAGCAATCTATGTATCCAGCTGGGTGAAAAGAGAAGGAGGGAGAAAACAAATGTTTTTTTTAAAGGATGACTTCATGTGTCTTTACTTGTGATTATTCATCGCAGCATGTGTTCGCTGTGGACATTAGTCACTGGTGATGAAGGCGAGCTGTGCCTCCACGCTGTTACTCAGTACAGCCTGCGTCTATTGAGATGCCCAGAATAAAGCAAAGATTGCACACTCCTACAAAGCCTCCTACTATCAAATAACATGCCTTCTGTATTTATTTGTTCAACATTTACAAGAAAATTGCTGTATTAATTTGAGTAGACATTATTTCTCATAACTTTTAATCATACTGGTATGATATATTAAAGGGACAGTCCCGGCTGCAGAACGAACAAAGGCCACTAACCTGTCAGCCTGAAAGGTGCTCCCTGCTGCCAGTCAACAAGGGAGCCCTAACATGACCAACAGCAAGAGGCCTGGAGAGAAGCTGAGGACAGCTGCCCACAGAACTTTGTGGGATCAAGGCTGCAGGCTGGCAGATAAGTGTCGGTTTTGGTTTTTTGATTTTTGTTTGCAGCTCCCAATTAGTAGCTCTGTATTATATGAGCTGCGGTGCATGTCCCAACTATGGGGCTCACACACATTAGAATAGGGACCACACTAACACAGTAGAAAATATATACAAAGGTAGGCGCACACCAAAGGTGTGCGCCTACCTTTGTATATATTTTCTAGTTTGATGTTAGGGGTTATTGGAGGATTTAACCCTTGGCAGGCAGCACCCATTCTTTTCTTTATTGCAATATTTTTCTGTAACTGGAGTGCCGACCATACCATTTAAACTTTGACCACACTAACACAGTGCCTTGTTGAGGTAGAGTGGCTTCATATATGCAACCAAACCTATGGTTTTCAACCTTTTGCAGGTTTGCTGCTTAATACTTAAACAAGACCGATGGGTGGTATTACTAGGTTCCTCCCACACTACAAGCTTCCCAGAGCAAGCAGATACCATATCTTTCGCTATATAAGACGTACATACCTATAAGACGCACCCAGGATTTGGAGGTGAAAATTTTGAAAAAAAAAATATTCTGAACCAAACAGTGTGCTAAAATACCCACTACCAATCACCCCATTATAGACAATATGCAGAATTTTACCATAATGATCCTCAACCCTGTCCCTTGGTTGAACTGGTTACATAAATGTAACCATGTAACCTGGGATTTTCACTTTCCCGAGTTTTATTCTGTGGCCCTCAGGCATCCCGAATTGGAATGCCCCACTGTGTGAAACCTCCCTAGATCGGCACATTAAGACTCACCCACCAATGACGTATGTGTGGGTTCTCGTCCAATCAGAGCTGTCCACTGAAGTGACATAATTCGGCGTGCAGATATGATTATTGTGAATGGGAAGAGAGAGCAGGTGCATCCCTTGCTGCACGTGGGGCCCTGGAGGCTGTATGGTAACATTGGGAAAAACTAACTTATTGCTGACCTTTCTCCACACAGACGGCACCTCTCCTGGATGAAACTAATGAACTGGAGGAAGGGTACTCTGAACATCTGGATGAGACCCTCAGTATCATCTGGACACCTCCACTAGCTGCTGGCACCACAGACACCATCACTACTCCTCCCTGCAGCTACAGCTTAATTCTACCAGTAGCAGCTCCACGGAATGCCCTGGAGGAAAACAGCCCCAGCCTGCAGTCAGGCATCACCTGTCTTTGGTAAGGCGGTGCCAAATCATGGAGGCAAACTGGTGGGCCAACAACACCACTTTTCGGCAAAACACCAAAAGAATATTTTAAGTTTTGCAACGGACCACCATTTTGCTCCATGAAGACCTGGCTGCAGTGGCTGTGGAGCAGCAGCGCCGCCACCAGCAGATGGAGACACTGGTTGTGGATCTGGTGGAGGCCAACCAGGTTGATCTTCAAGGGCTGGAGGCCTACCAGGTTGCCCTTCAAAGGCTGGAGAGTCTTGAGGCACAACAAGCAGCAAACACCCAAAGCTGGGCAACATCCCCTAACCTGCCATGCTGGATTTGGGTTGTGGGGGGTCCCCAAGCTTTAGTTATGCTGGACAGGCACAATTTTCTGTTGACCTGCATCCACACATGTGCCATAACCCAACAACTTAATACCAAAAACAAGAACTTTCTTTGGATGTTATTTAAATACACCGAGATAAGGCAAGGGATATAATTAATCACAAATGACACAAGTGGAAAAAAAACAATTCAAGAAAAAGAGCTGGCCACCAAATGCTGCCGAATGCTTTGACCCGCACGGCTCTGGGTGCCAGCACACAGATGGGCAGGAATCTCTGGAGCAGAAGCAGGGGTTGTCTCCAAAAATGCTGCCACCCTCTCGTTCAAGGCAAAATTATGAAAGCTGATGCATGCATGAATTTGCACAACCGTTTCTGGCTTGTATTGAAGACCAACAGCCTGTGTGCAGGGGTTGGCCACATTATAAGTCTGCTGGCCAGGTGCCTGGGGCCTTAAGAAGTGAATCAGCAGCCAGGACAGCAATGGATAACCAGAATCACTTAAAAGAGAAATGAAAATGGAAATTAAATTGCTAACAGGCAACACAACATCAAAACGGCCTATACCAAATATTAAGTATTACAAAAGAGTAGGGTCAAACAAGCAAAAGGTAAGGCAGGATGCTCGGACTAAGCATTTGTAAATGCAACAGGGAGAAGGGGACATTCAAAGAGGGGCATGAGCACAGTCGAAGTAAAGGAGAGCAGGGAGAGCAATTGGCTAACACAATAAACTTGAACCAATTATAAAATGGCGGCACAGAGCAGAAAAGAAAAACTTATTGCGAATGCAACATAAACAATAAACACGCAGATCCACTCCAGCAATAAAAGGGAGCTGTCAATCGGGGGCCACTCACTGCACATGAGCCAACAAGCATAGTCGCATAGCTTCTGCTGGACAAGCTGGGCGACTACATTAGTTCCTGCCCAGAATGGTAAAGCAAGAGTTTAAGAGCAGCACACACCCACACAAGCATGGCACAAGGTACTCAATCAGTTGCTTGTGTGGACTACTATTTTAAAAGAAAAAAATACTGTATCTGGGGCCTCTACCAGATTTTGTGCCCAGGGGCTTCAACCACACTTAATCCAGCCCTGGACTTACCCACAAGCCAACCGCCAGTCAGCCGGCCACTCTCAAAACGGGTGGGACGAGCCAGGGAAGCCAACTAAAACACTGAGAAAGGGAAGATCCAGCCCCACGACGAGAGTGGCCCATCTTGCGGTTGCTGAAAAGAAGCCAAATAATAAAGGGTCACTAGACTGGCAACAACAAATGAACAGCAAAAACAAAGTAAAACAAGGGCCAAATGGGACACAGGGAGGCTGTTTGAGGGGAGGGAAAGCCAGGCTAGCCTCAAGAGAGAAGAGTGGCCTACAAGGAGGAGCAATGTGGACCTAAAAAGACTGAGAGACAGGGAAGTTATTTGGGGGGAAGCTAGGCTAGCCTTAAGAGAGAAGCAATGTGGACCTAAACATACTGAAACATATACTCCTGAGCAGCTGGGGGAACTAGGGCCACATGCGTCCCATCGATGACATCTATGACACTTGGCATATTTGCAATGTTGAAAAAACCCAACCTCACCAAGTTCCAGGTTGCCATGCTGTTAGGAAAAGAGATGTATTTCTCCTGCAAGACAGTCATGCCATTGAGAAATTTTTTCAGGGTGCAGCTCAGCGAAGGCTGGGACATGCCAACTGACAGTGCCCCTAGCCTCTGGAAGGAGCCATTTACTAAAAATTTAAGGTAGCCAACCAATTTGGTCATACCTCCAATTGCATGTCCCTTTTTTGTGGCGGGGGTCAACCATAGCCGCAACTCTAAGTAAAGCTTCTCAAGAAAAAAGCAGTTCAGTTGGGTCAATTCCAACATCTGCTGATTAGTCATCTGATCGATATCTAGGCAACTGCAGGTATGCCTAAGCTCTGCAAGGTACAGGGTTACCAGTCCCCGCTGCTGCAGATGCTCGTACTTCTCACAAAACACGTCAAGTGTCTCCATCATAGGTGTGGAGGATGTAGGCTGTATTTTCACTAGAAAAAAGAGACCATTCAAGTATTCCTGTTAGCAAAAAGATGGCGTAAATTTGAACCGGAAACCTACAGCTTTTATAGATACGAAAACCCACAAATCAGGGCTCTGAATCCCGTGCAAGTGCAGGCTAAACCCATAGAACATGTGCATAGTGCATGAACACCTTGAGCTGTAGACATATGGCAAACATTGCGTTTGGCCTACAAGTACCGCAATTCCCTGCAAAAAGGACAACTCGACAAGTAACAATTAAAATTGTTGCTGCACCAACAAAGATTCCTTCAAATGCTCTGCTTTGGAATGTAGCAGTGCAGCGGCTCCTGGCAGCAAACATATCGGACTGCGGGGCACGCACCTGAGTGCGCACCCGCACAGCTACAGGGGAGCGGGGGAGGTGGCTGGAGTGGCGCGCCGCGCTCCCCGTCATACGCATTCTGGGTGTCTGTGACCTATACACCTGTGCCATATGTGTATACAGTCATTGTGTTTATGAGTGCATAGTCTCACCTTTTCCTTCACTGTGTTGAGGTGAATGATCATCCAAAGATGATCATCCAGCTTGAAACTTGCTATGGTCCAGGATAGAACACTTGTCACCTTGGAATTTTACAGTACTTTCTGTCAGACACTTCACAGATAAGAGTCCTCCTTCAAAATCAGTAACATAAAGCACATCCTTCACTGGTATGGCTAAATTGTGCCCCTCATCATTGGGGCATACAAGGGTTCCATGCCCATATCCCTCTGCATGTATTTAACTTCCATCTGCCAGGTAAATAGTCTATTTGTCATTCAGATCTGTTTCTGTGAAAAAGCTTCTATTACAAGTCAATGCACCAGACTTGAAATATATGGTTTCCTGTCACTTTAAATGTGGAATTCCAGTTCCTTCACATTTATCAGAAATTGTGGCTTTGACTTTCTGCTTAGCGTAAGCGTGATGCTGCCTCATTTGCTCTGCTTTCCATATAGTACAGTCTCTTTTTGTGTGTCTCTATTTGTTGCACCTAAAGCATACCCTGGTTTCCTTTTTATGTATCTTTGTGTCTGTAGCTTTAAGAGCAGTTCTGGTGTCAGTTCTGGTCTCATTTATGAGCCTGGTCTTTGCAAATGCTTGTGTCAGATCTGTCTCAGGCCTTGTCTCCAGCGCAATGATCAGTGCATTGTGTGTCTCAGGCAAGCTGCACAACAACATGGCTGCTGTGTGACTGTCACGGTTATATTCTCACTGACTGATCTGAGTTGTGCGATAACTTCTAGTATGGCATTTCTGTGGTACTGTACTTCCTGCTCTCTGTTAACCTTCATTTTGTAAAGTCCTCAGCAGAAACAGCTTGCTGTTTAAACTGGATCTCTCACACAGTCAGTACATCCCACATGCCTTTCACTGTATTATCACTGCATATGTGAATAAGCTGATCGTCTTCCACTAGTAAGCTTATTGCCTGTGCCTGTCTGTTTTTCCTGTCTCAGTCCTGATGATTATTATCTTGTGTAGTGATAACCTCCCACAAGTCATCTTTGGATAATAGCATTTACACTTTAAATATCCAAGAGTTTAAAGGAGCACTATCGCGAAAAAATGGTCCAATAATAAAAATCCATATAAATATGCTAAATGGTGGGGGTAGAGGTCACTTATTCACCCGGCATCAAGAAACAACCAGCCAGACTTGTTTTATATTTTTATTAAGGAAAGGAAGAGGAAATCGGGTGACAGGTTATGTCATCCCTGAAACACTAAATCTGTCACCCCTGGATTTTATTCCTACAAGGAGAAGAAAACCACAAGCTTGGTGGGAGTTTTATTCAGTTCAGGTGTATAAGTGACCCCTCTTCTCATTAGCCAATGTGTTTATATGGGTTTTTAATATTAAACTCTTTTGTGATAGTGCTCCTATACCCTCTGACCTATATATACCAATATAAGAAACAGCCTTAGTTGTATACAGCAGATGTCTCTGCGGAAGCTTCTTTATGTCGCATTGGTCCCGCTGTCTCCCGTTCTGGGCTTTGCTTTGCCTGGGCCGTGTCTGGTCACTGGGCTTTATCCATTCTCTGTGGCTTCATTCGGTCACTGGGGCCATATCCTGTTGCAGAGTGTGAGTGCTGGGTGTTGGCTGCAGTGAAGTCGTAATCCAGACAGACATTAGTGGTATAACAGGAACTGGCTTTACTGGCACATGAACGCAAAAGAATGTCACCTTACATGGTGGCTAACACAGACAGAAAAAAGAAGGAAAAGAAGTACCATAGATCAACTGGAAGTGCAGGAAATAACACAGCAGTAAAATGCACTGTACAGTTAAGCATTTGTCACAGCGCCATCTAGTGTAATAACTCGTCATAGCTGTAACTTGCAGAAAATCAAGCAAAACTCACTCCAGCGTAGACTAAGCTGGTTGTACAGTTTCTATAACAATTCTATTCTTTTGTTTCCCGTGTTACCACCATCTCTGTTTTTCCAACTCTTTTTCTTTTTTACATTCTCTGCTTCTCTTTCTCATCCTTTCTTGCTTCCAATCTACATTATTGAGTGTGACTGTATAAGGACATCATCCTTAAATTCTGCACAGGCCGCCTCCTTATCTAAGACTAGCCCTGGTAGCAGCTATTCCAGATATTTAGGAATAGGAGTATGAATTGCCACAATGCAAGATATGAAGTACCAGCAACTAACGCACCGGCCTCTTACATGAGCACAGCATTGTCATTGTGTGTGATCTATCCAGTATTATTAGACACTATGATCCAGCCAGTAGCAGTCAGGATGAGTCAGTGGTGGGAGAAAACATATTGCATTACATAACAGATGACAAAGACAACTGTGCGTGTTTCATGAAACAGCACAAAAGGGAAAATGTTACAAAAGGACATGAAAACAATTGGAGCAGGCACTGTGATGTCTAGCTGCATTTGGTCTTGTGTGCCACCAGGTGGCAGTATTGCTATGGAAGCACACCTCATTTTTATTAAAAAGAATATCACTTTTAACAGAAATATAATAAAAGGTTTTATTAAATGGTTAAGCAATACAATTCTTATAATTAACAAATTAGGGATTTAACTATTTAGACTAGCCGATTAAACAATTCATATATATTTTTTTTAAAAATATACATACATACAAACGTATTCATATGTCTCAGATACTTTAAATTAATCAATATTTGTACCAGGGGGTGCAGAGATTGCGAATAACCGGGGCCAAAATAGCGGGTACAGAGGTTGTGACCACACCGGAGCCCACTAAGTCAGGGGGCAACATTATTGTTGTTTCTCCTCCTTATTTCTTATAGTTGTGCCCTATTGCATCATGTACTGAAAAATAAAGCATAATTTGTCTTTGTTACAATGTTTAGTTGCCTAGTTGTATCCAATTTAGTTAAAATGACAGGAAAAAGTTTACTGATGGGGCCCCCATTCATTGTTCACATCGGGGCCTGCTCACATTTAGTTACACCACTGATCTGTACCTTTCCCGATGGGGAGATAACAGTACCCTTCAGGGTCAGACATAATCGGCTGTGCAGTTACAAGTTAAATTTAAAGTGGACCAATACCCAGGATTTTGACTATCCTGGATTTTGGTCCACTTCGGTGGGGCACTTCGCTGTCTGAAACCCCCCCCCCCCGAAAGCCCAGAAAGACTCACCTCACCACGCTCCCATGTGACCGCTCCAGCCAATCACAGCGCTCAGAGCCGCTGTGGTATGCGCGTCCAAGGCCGCTTATATAAGATTCCCGGACCGATCCCCCCTGGGTGTTGCTCCACTTTAAGCTCAAATCATCATCTAGGAAACCCCATTCTGCCAGGAGTCTTGTAACCAGATAGAAGTCTGCACTGTGCATCCACCCCCATATGGGGCTGCTGCTGACTGACTGAGGGTTCCATGTATTATCCATGTATTATACACCCAAAATGTTATTTTAAAATATGCAAAAACATTTTTTATGGAAACCACTAGTTTGATTTCTAGCATCTGGTGAGCAAAGCAACCAGGCCTTGAGAGCTGGACAAATCAGAATGTTAGAACCCAATCTTTTTTTCTCATAAATTGTCAATTACTTTTTTCTAGGCATTAGGGAAAGTTTCACACATAGTTAATGGTAATTTTTAGAAAAGTATTACAAATAGAAAACATATGGTATATAGGAAAAATTACTTTACTGGTTGCTTAAGGTCCTTGGTGTAAACATGTACCAATTTTGCTATTATTAGATGCTTTGGCCATGCCCCAGCTGTGGTTATAAAAAAGAGGGTGCAAGGGCATGCTCCCCCTCTGCACACAGGGCACAGAGGGCACCTGCTTTAAAAAAAATGGGATGGGTAAATAGAACTGGAGCATTAAAAGAGGCTTCATAAGAAAAGTAATATAGAAAGGGCCCATAGAGGTGGCAGCAGTGGCTTGGAGGTATACATTTACATGGCAGGTTATAAGGGGGTAATATTGATGGTTGTTTTTGTACTAAACACCAGGTATCCTAAATGTTGCATAAAATATACAATATGCTTTTCAAAATATACATTTCAGAAATCTGAAATTCTACTTATATTGTGGCCCGCAACAAGTTAGCAATTCATTTATATGGCCCACACACTTAAAAGGTTAAGCACCCCTGGGTTAAATCATTCTTCTGGGCTTGTTTAGCATTTATTTTGGCATCTCAGTGTCTTCTGGACTTGCTAGAGAAGGATTCTCCCCAACACATTCTTCTCTGATAAGCAGTGGTTCTCCACCACATAACACTGGGAGGTTGGCACCAGGGATCTGGAGAAGCCCAGTGCCCATTGCCATAGGTGCCATGGGTGTTCTTCCAGATGATGAAGACAGTGCCGGCATTAGGATCAATGTCACCCTGGGTCCCCCTCAAGGCACACATGTACATTAACAAAGGGAAAGAGAAGGAATGCAGAAAACAGAGCAAGAACAAGAGAGCATTGAGAAAAGATGGATAGAGCAAGAAAAATGGGGGGGGGGGGCATGAAGTAAAGGAGGATTTGGTTAAGAGGGGGAGAAGGAAGGAAAGTGGAAGACAGAGAAAAAGAGAAAGAAGTGAAATGAGGTAAACGGAAATGTGGAGAAAAAGAGAGAGGAAGAGAACATGTAAAAAATAGGGAAAGAAGAAGGGAATAAAAAAAACGGCAACAGTTACTGCAGGCAACCTTTAAAGTGATATTAAAAGCACAGGAAATTGTTACGATTGTGTCGGGCTACATTTGGCACTGTCCTAAACTGTTTTCCATTTTAAAATTGAAGACAACATGGCCGAGATATTGAGGTTTACAGTTTACCCCATGATTTCACTTCTGAAAAAATGGGCGTGGCCTTGGCTCTGTGATGCTGCATAAAAATCAGCATAATGGGTGGGTCAGTAAAATTCCCAGAACTTGCTTCAGACACCTTGGATGTGGTTCTCCCCCTCTCCCCCTGTTGCTTGGTTGTAACATTGGAGCCAAGCCAAGACCCAAGGTCTGAAGTCTGCTGCCAGCACCTCCCAAAGGGAGGCAAATTAGCGCTGCTAGGAGTAGGCGGGGCAGGAGGTGAGAGGAAGGGGTTAGCAGAGGTCAAGAGGGTAGAGGTGAGATGGCAAGAAGTGAGCAAAGGAGAAGTGGGAAGAATTGAGGTGAGCAGAGGTGAGGCTACGAGATGTGAGGTGGGCAGAGGTGAGACAGGAATAATATAAAAAAGTCTATACTCACCTTTTGTTCCTTAACAGCTCCCCTGTGCATCTTTATACTTACCATTGAGGGAGAATGAGTGATTCCATCCTCCATCGCTGGGCAGACATGGTGGCATCCATCAATATGACTTTATATCCCCTAACACTCCTACTCCATGTATTTCAATGGAGGGGGCGTGCCAAGGCCAGGCATGCTGAATCCGCTTTGGAACTCCCCCCACCTCTATTACAATAAATGGGATAGGCTTGTGGGGACGTAAACAAGTCTCCATGGATGCGTCAATAAGATTCCGCCAGCACTGGAAGACAGAATTCCTGGCTCTCTACCATTGGTTATTATGAAGATGGCACCACTGAAAATTCCTGTAAGTTTCAGTTGAAAAAATTCTCACGGTAGTAAAAAAAATTCACTTTACTGTTTCTTAATCACCAGCTAGGAAGACAACAAAAGTCAATGGTATTTTTAACTCCAAGAAAAGTAGTGAACTCTTTACTCTTTTTTACACTGTAATAAAAGGGGCCATTGCTTTTCATTGTCTTCTTATCTAGTGATTCAGCAACAGTGACATTTTCCCCTAAAGTGAATTCTATGAGAATGTTTTCAACTCTTACTGAATCGAGGCCTTTGTAACTAAAGGGGCAGGGGACCCGCTCGCTCATTAGTGGTGGTCAGTCGCTGCAGTCTTAAAAGCGAGATCAATAGTTATCTTAACCCTCGGTTGTGGTGAAGCTTAAATGGGCCTATGTCACGGCCCAGCACTTACACTTAACACAACAGGTGTCGTGGCAGTAGCAATCCAATAGATCAAGCGTTGCACTGTAGGTGAGACTTTCACAGACTTTGCTTAACCAGTTTGGTTCCTATTTATTCACTTTTTGACAAGGCAAAAGCTCATATTACATGCACGAAGCAAAGTTCCAAAGACAGATCTCCACATTCAGTTAAACCAACTCAGGTTCAGTTAATGCTCACTTAATTCTATAGGTTGTAGATCACAGTACACAGTGTTCATTAGCAATGGAAGCAATGGTAGGGCCATCCCACTTTAATGGAACTACTCTCTCACAGACTGTTACAGTCCTTTGGGTGTACAGGGACAACATTCCCAACCGGGTTTCACACCTCCTTAGGGCTTAAAGTGGACCAACAACCACGGGTGATCGGCCCGGGACATCCGAGATCGGGATGTCCCGCGGGGTGAAACCCCCCAAACACCCCAAACTCCTTACCTTCCTCCCTCGCGCCCCTCCAGACGTGCGCGCGCCCGCGCCGGCCGTCTGTGAATGGCCGGCCCGGGCACGCGCGTGTCAAGAGTGGAGCCGCTTGTCCGCGGCTTGTCCGTCGGCGCTGGGAGCGGGGAGAGGTGAGTTTTTCTTGGGGTTCGGGGGGGTTTCACACAGCGGGGCACCCCGATCGGGGGTGCCCCACCGAAGTGGACCAAGACCCAGGATAGTCAAAATCCTGGGTGTTGGTCCACTTTAAGGGTATCCAACAGGGGCAGCTACACCCTGCTGGCTCCACCACCCTGCCATAGGCACCTATAGGGCTTCCTCTAGCTCTTCTGACCAGGTATCTCTCCAGGCAAGTACTTGGGCGCCAAGCCACATGTTCTCCTGCATTGTGATAGCTGTTCCCGCCACTCCTGAGACTGGAACTGGGTGACTTACCCAGTGACCTCCCACTTTATATTGCCAGGGCTAAACTCCACCCTCTTCTCTTTAGCCTAAAGTCTAACTCCACCCACTTTGGTCAACTTTAGGGGAAAACCCAACCCATTTCTCTGATTAAAAACTCCACCCACTTACCTGTCAGATATAAGCAAACTACGCTCACGTGTTCTCTTTTTATAAGGTAGCTCCTCCCATCCCTTCTCAGCCACCAGTCAGCATGGAAGATAGTGGTAGAGAGGGGAGGGGACCTCCCGGAGTTGACACCATGGTACAGGGCTATCTGACTCCCAGCACATACCCAAACCCACAAAGGGGCATCCCAAACTGGGAAAAGCCAGGGAATCCCAGCCCTCCCAGCTAGGAACATCTCTTCCGGCCGGACACTACACACTACCAGCACAACAAAGGCCCCATAGCAACAGGCCTGAAAGACAGCCCACCGAAGACAGGGGCCCCCATGGCATCAACCAACAAACCCTTCCTTGTGTGGGCAACACAACCCTATATTCACCTACCTGGTAAGTGGACCTTGATTAGTATCTCTTAGATAGAAATCAGATCCAGTTGCTTTTAGTAACTGAATCCTTGTGTTTTACCACTGGCAGGTATCTCCAACCCTTCTCCCTTCCCAGATTCAGAGGAAGAGCCCCACCTGGGCCCTTCCTTCCCCATGTCCAATAAATCCCTTTTTTTAAGACAAGGTTAGTGTGGGTTGTTTTATTTTACCTATTTTCTTCTTCTTTTTGGTTACTACCACAAGTGCCTTGATTCAGCATGAAGATAGCGAGTATAAGGGACAGAGGAGATTGGAGAACGCATTACCTATCTCCATTAGAACACCCTGCTGCTTATCACTGATTGTTATAAATAAGGGCCTTAGATTGAAAGATGTTTCTAAACTTGCTATACAATATTAGGAAGAGATTTTTTCCGACTCCAGTCACAACTATCTCCGACTCCACAACATCACAGCCCTGCATAACACATAGAGCGACGAGAATGGGAAAAAAACATAGGAAGAGGAAATGTGAAAAAGAGAGGGAGAGAAGAAGAGAATGTTAGAGGAAAAGTGAAAAGAAAGGGACAATGAAGGAATGTGGAAAAGAGAGGGGGAAGAGAATGTAGAAAAGAGTAATAGCCTGGGATGGCGCCCAGTGCTTGCACACCCCAAAGGCCAGATATAACCAAAGAGCATAAGGGCCGGTATGCCACAATAGCCAGACGCCAGCCTTTTGACCTTCAAAACCCAGGAATACCAACCCCTATATCTAGTATGCTAGACAGGTAGCCAGGGGTGTAACTAAATGTGATGGGGCCCTGGTGCGAACATTAAATGGTCCTTTAATTCAGTTGGCTGCAGCTAGACAACTGATAACTGAAACAGCAGAGGTGAATGGTACTTCCTTTTATAAATGATGGCAAGAGAGCCCAAATAAGATAAATAAACTGGAAGCGGCTGACCTTCTGAGCCCAGGTGCAGGCTCACCCCCTAATCCCCTGCTGGTAGCCTCAGGAGGGGCACCCCAGCCTTTTTTAAACAGTAATCAGCAATTTTGGGCTAAATTCAGTTTTACCTGAATCTGAACAGAAATACTACCTTGTTCAGGTCAGGTAACAGGATTAACCCATGGCAGATCATCTTTGACCTTGTGCAGGTGATGATGATTTATATGCCACTGAAATACTAGTATTCGCTTTACAATAGCAATGGTAAATGCTTGACCATTATGCTGCTGCACCAGCTTTAATAATCACTAAACTGGCACAAGTCTGATCAAAGTTCTGATCAAAGGTTTTAGTTATTTTTATAACATTCCAGCAGCTGTTTTGGGTCACTGCCATTTAAAAAGTATGCAAAAGAAGCAGCCTTGGTTGTTCTACCTATAGGGGCATTGGTGGCCATTGCATGCATGTGCGCATTTCACCCATCCATGAGTATACACATGCCTGGAGCTGCTGCCCTAATTGCATCGCCCAGGGAGTAGTTGGGGGGTTAACTGCTCAAGAGCACTTCAGTAATGTGCCATTGGGAATCAAACCTGCAACCCTCTGGTGGTAAGGTTGTGTGCCCACCATAGAATATGATCTTCTGTAGAAGCACTGGCTGCCCCATAAGGAATGATGCTTGCATGGCTTGAAGTTGGAGTCAGGGTGTAGTCTTACACTGGAGGCATCCCCCACCTTGCCCTAGGCCCTGTCTTGCCTGTGGCTGGTACTGAAAGGCAGCAGTCAAAAGTAGACAAAGAAATGTAACCCACTGCACGCTCATACTATTGGAAAGGCTAGCTAACACTTAAAGTGGACCAACACCCAGGATTTTGACTATCCTGGGTTTTGGTCCACTTCGGTGGGGCACCCCGATCAGGGGTGCCCCGCTGTGTGAAACCCCCCAGAAAGCCCCAAAAACTCACCTCTCCCCGCTCCCACATGACCGCTGCAGCCAATCCCCGCTGGCGGAAAAGCGGGAGGCAGCGACGGACAAGAGAGCGTGCCCGCCGCCGCCTCCCGCGCGTCACTCTCACAGGGCGCGCGCCCACGCCAGCCATTCGCAAACAGCTGGCGCGGGTGCGCGTCCTGCTAGAGGGACGCGCGGGAGGCGGCGGGCGCCGCTGGATCGAGGAGCAGGTAGGGATTTAGGGGTTTCTGGGGGGTTTCACAGTCAGGGAGCTGATCTTATAGATTCCCGGGCCGATCATGGGAGGATGTTGGTCCACTTCAAAATAATGGACTGTTAGTTACCACAGATTGCAATAAATGTAAAAGCGAGGTAGCCACAACAAGACTGTCCAATTTATACCCCGTCTCTAACATTACTAAGCCTACAAGAGATTGTGCAGACATTGCACAAGCAATGCAATTCATGTACCAGCCTGTCTGAAGACAGTACAATAACTTAACTTGCTTGCACACACACAAGCTCAATAGTAGCTCAATTTCTTTGGAGTGGTCACATCTCCCTAGCACCTCTCTGACGGCCATATATTGACTGCAGGGCCGGCGCCAGCACAGGGCAAACCTGGGCAATTGCCAGGGCCCCTGGCATCTTCAGGGACCCACTCAGGCGCACACTTGGCCATGATACATTTTTACAGTGGACCTGAACCACTGAATGCCGGGTGTTGTGTGCATACCTGCTCATGGCTGGCCTCAGCAACAGGGGATGATCCAGAAACATTGGAGAAGATGGCATGGAATGGAGGGCCATTGATGGAAGCTCGGAAGGTGGCAAGAACCAGGTGAGAACAATCAGCAATGATGGAGTCTAGTGGCAGTGGAGGAAGCAGTAAGGGCTCAAGGGTGCTTGGTGGCAATAGAGAATGTAACATGGACTAGATGATGATTGGTGGCTATAGGAAAGGCAACAAGAACTGGACGATGATCAGCAGCAGAAGATGACTCATTTGTGGCAGTGGAGCTGAAAGGTTACAACATGTGACACACTACTTTGGGGCCCACTAAAACTCTCCTGCCCAAGGGCCTCTGCAAACCTAGAGCCGGCCCTGATTGACTGGATGAGGAGGACATCCCACCTTCCTTTTAGCAGTCGAAAGTAGACTCATCTGCAGGAATTGACACAGATTCTGTATGACACAAAATATTTTTTTCTGATCCTAGACATTTAATAAAGACGTTGCAATGCTGAAAGGAAAGAGACTCATTTAGTCTAATCAGCAAATAGAAAGAAATAGAGCGTGTAATGCTACCAATTTCACCACCAGGTGGCACCATTTCTATTACTTTTACATTTCCCTGCAGAGAGTCAGCCTTTAGTGTTGTTGTTATGATGTCAAGGCCTTTTATCCCTGAATACATATCATTATTTGTCTTTGTATTACATGTTGAAACAGTGTTACTGTTTGATATTTGACACATATTCAATACATTTTGTTCAGCCCCTTTACATGATGAGAAAGAGAGAAGAGAAAAGGGGAGTGAGAAAGGAGAAAAGGAAAGAGAGAGGTTGATTGCAGTACCATTTGTAAAAAGTGCACCTTAGTTGAAAGAAATGCTATTTTTATGTCTGATACTGAATCAACCCCTAGATAGACAACTCAAATAAATGGTGCTTTTAACTCTTCTGAAGAAAGTATTGTACTTTTTGCACGTATTAGTAATTTAGCACCAGGTTCAAAAAAATACTCTACTTCTTTGGAGCAAATAATACTATTTCCTTTCATTGTCGACCTGGGGTCGATTCAGCACCAGTGCTTCTACTTTATGTTTCACCTAAAGAGTATTTTTTTTTACGAATGGTGCTTCATCAACCCTAGTAAATGAGAGATGGGGTGAATTGGACCTACATCCAGGTGCGGATTGGAAACCCAAAGCCCGACTTGGCTTCCAAATGGAGACTCGCCTACCACTAGCTTCCAGTCAGAACAAATCCAGGGGGCACCAACATCCTTTACAGCAGTGGCTTCCTGTCTCCACTAGATAGACAACTGCCTAGACGATGAGCAAAATACTCGCTTCGAGATTGAGGAAGGTGATTCTTTGGGGTTACAGCTGACCTTCACCATCTCTGAGACCGCAGTTCCCCATCTTAACCGTGGCTTGGTATTATTCTAACCTTTTTTAATACTAGGGCTAGCAGGGATGGCAGAGTAATAGTGTTCAAAAGCTCAGTGCTTAACATGATCTAAATACCACCATGCAGTCAGCCTTTAACATTCTTCTTCTACCCACCTCCTTTGTAATCTTCTCCTCACATGCCTGTCTCCAGGGTTTGCCATGTGGGCATTGTCTTACTGTAGCTCACACCCACTGGGTCAGTGGTTGTGCGGATAAGGAGCAGGCATCTTTGGACCCGGAGTGGGTGTATGGAGTGATGTTATGTGTTGCAGGGATCCCAATTACTCGCAATAACAATTGCACCAATTCACAGTCCGGGAGTCCACTCCTTAAAGCAGTGATTTTCACCAATTTGGGAAAGCCTCGCTATGTGTATCCCCCTAGACTGTCCTCAAAACTCACCTTTTCGCCAGTACCACAGCACATGGGTGGGTACTCGTCCAATCAGAGCCATATGCGGTGCAAATTGATGCCCAGAAAGCGTCTCTGTTTAGACACAGAGCTCGGCAATCAGGAGCCTCCAGCCTATCTGAATGGTTGGGCATGGTTGTGCATCTCAGCTCAGAGATGCTGAGGATGTGGCTGCTGATGTCTACATCGCCATAGGAGCTGCCCGGAAAGGTGAGTTTACGGGCGACCTGTGGTTGGGGTGTTCACAACATCCCAATTTGGGATTTGGTCTTTAAGATTCCAGGACCTGCACCCCAGGGGTTTGTTCTGCTTTTAACGCTATATTCCTCTTTTTGAGATACTGTCATTTGCAACTTAGAGCAAAACGACAACAGTTCCAATCACAGTTATGACAGATGTTACAATCTTTCAGTGGATTGTTAGTCTCTAAGGAACTCCTAGGTATCGATTCTAGCCCTAAATACCAGGGCTGCCACTGTTCTTCCAATTTCTCAACTCCACTTAGACGTGGAGGCTTATTCATTACTA
Organism: Gastrophryne carolinensis; assembly: GCA_027917425.1. Taxonomy (NCBI): domain Eukaryota; kingdom Metazoa; phylum Chordata; class Amphibia; order Anura; family Microhylidae; genus Gastrophryne; species Gastrophryne carolinensis. The sequence goes on from CM051238.1 coordinate 141,999,779, forward strand.
ACGCAGGTTTTGGCAGATGAGCGTCTGTATAGCGGCGCTTAGAGCGACCGCTAGTAGACGCTCATGTGCGGGTATTGGGCGCTGTAACAGAGCACCTCAGTCGCTGTAGTAACCTGGCAGGCATTGATGAATGTGACGCATGTTGGGCGCTGTAACACCAGTACAGCCCTGCAGGGAGCGAAAGGTAGCGCCAGCTCAGTGTGACCGACTCTAAGCAACTTATCAAAAAAGGACACACACAGCGTCGGCCCTCTGGATCTGGTCGCTTTAGCTTAGAGTGCCAGATGCTGTGTGATTAAAGTCCACCAGTCCACCATATCCACCAGTAACAAAGCAAAAACACATGGAATTACATTGTTGTAACATAAATACTTTAATGCCAGACCTATAATGACAATTCTGCATAAAAAACAAAAAAATCTAAAATGTATGGCAGAGCGACAGGTAGCGACAGGCAATACCTGGCGCTCTGGAAGCTAGAGTACCGGCTCTATACGCTGA